>JARHVA010001282.1:3217500-3330000 GCA_037957365.1 Torreya grandis | reverse complement strand
ATGGGATGTTAAGGTTCATGGGATGTAAGGGATTTTATGTAAGAACTAGGGTATTAATTAATTGACTAGGAAATGGATTTAATAGAATTATTAGGGTGATCAGATTTAGGTGCTTACATTTTTCCCATGTTTGAAAGTATATTGTGATTGAATGAAGTAGGAGTAATGGTATTTCAAAGAAAAACCTTGTCATAAATGGATATATTGTTAGTAGGTATGTTTCCCCCTCAAAAGAGCATGTAAGGAGAAATGATATAGATGGTCACTCGAATATAAGTATTGGGGGTGGGATAAGACCAAGTTAATGATATGGGGTTGGGATTTCTTAAGGATTGGTATATATATGATTAAGATGCCCCAAACATAGATCCTAGGGGATAAAGTGGATTAGTCTCAAAAAATGGTTTATAGACAATGCCTAATGTCTAGAAAGGAGACTTGATTAATTAAAATCATGAGATTGAAATACCTATGACATAGACATTATCCTAGGATTAAAAAGATAGTATAGGCTATAATCCAAGGATAAGTCCTAAAGAAAAGATACATGCCTTAGATGGATAGGGGCCTATAAAAGAGATTGGATGAGTGATTGGGGATAGTAAGACACTTTATGTGGCATGTGTAACATAAAATTAATGGAATAATGTTGAGTGATCCATCTAGGATGGTATGGGATTAAAGGTTAAAAGTGATCAAGCTAACCCTTAGCACAAATCTATGGCTAGGTGATGCCTACATAGTCTTAGGACACCTCATGCCAATGTAGTTCTAACTTGAGATTGGGGTGGATAATAAGGATATGGAAATCCATGCCCTAGATGACTTAGGGATGATATTTGATGATAAAATGGGATGATAGATGGGGAATAAAAGATTTAGGAGTGAAAGGAGGGGGTTGATAGGATAGGATAATGGGTGTGTTAGGGGTAAAAAGGGTGATGGGGGGTCAAAAGAGGGATAAAAGAGAAGGTTAAATAGGATAAAAGGGGTGAAAAAGGGTCATTTTGAATTTACCCTTGGTGAAAATAGTTTTCTAAAGCTATAACCATGGGTCATATCCTATGTGCATCACATCACGATGAGAGGGTCAAAGAGTTCTAAAGGCTAGATGACACAAGACCACCATTATGTAGTAAACCCCTATCCTATTATTTTTCTAATTTAAGAATTTATTTCCCTATTTTTATACTATATGTGCTTTGGGTATAATAAAATCACTGAGGGTAATGCCCTCAGTGGCATCATTATGCCTATAAATGGCAATATCACAGTCTTAATATTTGATATTATAATACTATGATAAGTGACTCATGGTATTAAACTATTCAAGGAGAGATTAAAGATATCATAATATCATTAGTAGGGAGTTGAGGTTTTGCATAACCATAAAGTTAGAGTCATATTTATGCAAAACTGTAAGACACAAGTTATGATATTATTGAAGTCATGATTAGGGGTCCATTTTATTAGTAGTACTTCATTAAATGGGGAAAAAGGATAAGGATTGGGCTGGATAGGTTAGACTAAGAACTTGGGGAGGATGAAAGGATAGTTAGGATTAAGTGGAGGATTAGGAGAGGGATGTAGGGGAAAGTTAGTAATGGAAGAGGTTGAGTTAGTTAGATTATAGATTTGACTAAGATTAAGAAGTGAGTTAGTCAATATGAGAATGGGTTAAAGGATATTAAGGTAGAAGTTAAAAAGGTTAAGGAGAGATTTAGGTGGGTTATGTGAATATTTTTTGGGGTTTAGGATTTGGGATTAGAGTTGTGGTGGATAAGATAAATTTGGACATTAGGATCATACATCTTGAATTAGGGATTAGGGTAACGAGTGGAAGGGGATTAAAGGGGACAAGGCTTTAAGTATGATAGACTAAGAATGAATGTGATATGATGATCTTATTTTGAGAAGATACATGATTGGTGAAATAATATTTAGAAGTGATGTAATTTTGACTATGGTGGCCCTAGGTGATACATGAGATACATATATTGACACCAAAGGATTATGGTGTGCTGGAGTTGGTTAGATTGTACTACGTTACAACTATGCCAGTGGTGAGTATTGATCAAGATTTGATTAAAACTTTAATGGAAATATGTAACTCAAATATGAGTACCTTTCACTTTGTCACAATATATATGACCATCACCTTAAAGGATGTATACCATATTTTTTGAATTTTGATGAGAGGTCGTAGGATCTACGAACAATCACACACTCTCAATGTGATAGTATAGATATTAGAAAGGAGACTACAAATTAGTGTGTGAGATGAACATGTGGATATTGATAGGTCTATGAGAGATGGTACCATTTATAGGATAATTTTAGTAGTGATGTCTCTTGTGAACGACATACTTTTTCCAGATAAGAGAAAAAAATTATTCCATTTGGGGCTAGGGGATGTAGTATCAAATATGGTTTAGGAATTTAGAGTATTTTTTTGGGGTTCAATAATTTTGTCTCATTTATATTAAGAGTTACACATGGGAGCATATAATGGATCCATGAGTCTAGGTCCTTTGTTATTGATGTAAATATGGAGTTGGGAACACATAGCAATAGAACATCCCTTAGGTACTCATGCATTTAGACAACTGAATGAGCCCATCATTTTTATCTGGTATATTCTATTAGGGTTACATCAAGGTCATGAAGAATAGATGAGATTTTATAGGTAGGCATTGGATGGATTATGGCCAAATAACATCACTTGGATTCCTTATAAAGGAGCACATTTTGGGTGGCCTAAGGAGGTAGAGGTCACCTAATGTATTTTGACAAAGGGATACCTTACAAGATGTAGATATTATATAATTAAGTGCTATATAATGGATCATGTTTATATAAAATTTAGGATGCCTCTAGATGTTCCAAGGGAGGAGCACCTATTTTCATGAAGTAGTTGAGAGAGGTTGTAGTGAGGGATATTGGTGGATAGAGTCCTAACACATGCAAAATATGAGAGTATTTCCTCTATATCATGGGATTTTCAAACACTTATTATAGATATAGGTTATATAACTACATATACCACATGGTGGACATAGAGGCTACTAGTTATATTACTCAGACATAGAACTAGAGTGAGGAAGGTGTGGTGAGGAGACTATTATATGCACATGTGAGGCGAGGGAGATGGTGAGGGAGGAGAGGGTAGGTCTCAACATAAGATGCATAAGATGGGTAGGGGGTCCTAATGTCATGTATGTAGATGGGGAAGATTAGGAAGGCTTGGATGGGGATCAAATAATGGATACATGACAAGCTAGAGGGAGAGGGGCATAGTTTGGTGGTAGCATGGGTGTAGATGAGGTAGGGCCATCCTAGCCACCTTTGATAGATGACAAGTGATCACTACTAGAGTGGTTCTAGAGATAAATGTAGGTGCATGTCTCAGAGATTTCAAGGATCATTATATAAAGAGATAAGATCAAGGCCTAATTATAGGGATAGATATCATAGAAGGATGGCCAATGCATAGGGGTAGATTATATGATTACAAGGATAGGTAATTTATTTATAGGTCCAAATAGTGATGTTATAGATCTAGATTTGGAGTCATGATACATAGATTATAGGTTTACATGTTCATATGAGATAGTTGTAGGCTCAAATGAGGGAGATGATAGTGGAGGTAGAGATGGTTGAGAAGGCCAAGGATGAGGTATTTGGAACCATGATAAGAGGTGGTATGGGTGGGGTTATGAAAAATATCATGAGGATAAAATGAGAGGTACAATATTATAGAGAATTATATGAGGTTGTAGTGCCAATTGAGTAATGTGCAACTACATTTAGAGTCATCTCTTTATAGTTCATACATCAAAATCCTACGGGACCACCTGGAGCATACTCAAGAGATATGAGACTTTGTATTGGATATTTGTATAGTGTATCACATTGATGCCCATAGGTCCCATATTTTGTATCTATGTATTTTGACATGGGCTTCATGTGGACATTATGGACTATTATATATGATTATGATACTTTGATGTTGTGTGATGTGATGCATTATGATTTTTTGATTATTATACATGTGTGATGGATGTGATTTAATTATTATGCTTGAGTGATGTGATTTGATGATTGTGTTTATGATGTGATATGAGTGATTAGTTAGAAATCTATGTTAAATGTTTATGTATTTGATTATATGATGATGATGTGATGGATAAATGATGTTAGATTGATTAATATTTAGATTGATGTGATGTTATTTGATATTAATGGGATGCAGTTATTTTAAAATTTTAAAATGAGATGGGTATGGTTTATGAAACATGTTAGGAAATAGGGTTAATCAATGTGCTAATAAAGATAATCTATTAACTTTAATTGTATGTCTCACAAATTATGGTTGGGTAACAATCCTCCTACACTGAGAAGATAGGTGGGGATGGGGTAGTAAGTTAGGATGACTAGGTTAGATAGTGATTTCATTGCGGGGATGGGAGGAGGAAAATTTTGAAGCCATTAATGATGTAGGCAATCCATTTTAGTATTGCATGTGTGAAGAGGCATGTACCATTGACATGAAATTGGTCAAGGGCACATTGAAATCATAGTGTGTGTGGAACTCCATTTTGAGTGGCATGCCCCATTTGAGTTTTTTTAGTCACTTAGACCATCCTTGTTCCAATTTAAGTGAAAAGGAAAATACACACACACACACACATAAAAGACAAAACAAGACACCTCATAAAAAAAAAATAGTCTAAGGTAACGATGATGGATGGATATACAATTGATGTTTTTTAAACAACTTAATGAAATGATTATTTATAATGGACCTAATAACAACATAAAATATGTACATGGGGTGAATTGTGCCCAAAAGTGTTTTGATTGAGACAATGATCCAATCTAATCATAAATAACTATTTGTAAGGCCTAGGATGATCAGTCAATATTCAGTTATAGAGTGCATGATGGATATTAGAGTAAGAATATAATTTAACCCTTACATAATGCTGGAATTAGTGGGATATTGTGTACCATGCCTTAGGGATGGATATAGATAGATGAGGATGGATACAAGTTGACGCTAATAGGAGACATAATCCTCAAGGAGGATGCGATGGGGATATGTATAAGGGTGTGATAGGATGGAGGATATATCAAAATTAGATAGAGAGACTCTAAAATACTCCTAAAAATATATTACCTTTACACAACTAGAAATGACTTACTCCAACTTGAAATATATATCACCTGATTTTGCTTAAGCCTATAATATATTCCCACTGTTAAGACTACAGTTAATGGTAGAATGATGGGATGAAATGGAATGAAGAGATAAACAAAATGGAAATGGATATGCTCCCAATAGTGGGGACACATAGATGGAGGTAGATGGATCCTTTCAAGTATAAAATAATTTGAAATGGATGATATTCATGGGCTCATCGAGCTCATCACCTTCAAGTGTAGTTAATTTGTAGGTTCCTGATTTGAATTGAAAATAATGATATAGGGTTCAACCTATTTTGCTTCAAAATTTCCATTTTTGTCCTGATCTACATTAGTACTCTTTGATTCTCATTAATGACTAGATCACTAAATTCAAATTCTTGAGACTGGATCTTTTTGTGATATTGGCATTTTAGCTTGTTTTGATATGCCAATAGGTGATTTATAGCATTTTGATGATTTTCATCCAAAAGATATAACTCTTATAGACATTCATGTCTAAAATTATGGTCAATAATGATGCCCTATAATGATATTTGTAATAATGGGAGTTCCACTTCTATAGGAAATATTACTTTAATACCATAAACTAAAGAGTACGTAGTAGCCCTAGTGGATGTCCAAACACTTGTTCTATAAGACCAAAGTGCTAGAAATAATTGCAAGTGTCAATTCATGCCTACATCATTGATTATTTTATTTAAAATATTAATAATATTATTATTATTAGCTTCCATTTATCCATTCCCTAGGGGATAATAAGGTGTATAACAGTGTTTCACAATGTGATAGTGCTTGCATAGGTTTTTGATTTCTTGATTTTTAAATGACTTGACATTATTTGATAAGATTTTGGTTGGAATGCTGAAATGGTAAATGATCTAATTTAGGATAAATTTTGAGATCTAGATACCTATGGTGTATATAATGGTATAGATTCAACCCATTTTTTAGATTAATCTATAGTTGTGATTATAAAATTGTGTCCATTAGATTATATTAGATTTATCTTACCCATTTAGTATGATCTGCATATATAAAATGGCCATGTGCTCATAATAGGTTATAGATCTTATGTGGGGGCATGAATAATTTTACCATGTTTTTGGCATGCTACACACTTGCATACATATTGGCAGGAATCTTGATCCATTATAGGCTAATAATATCTAGTTTTGAGCAAATTCTTATCTAGGGACATTCCACTAACATGGCCACCAAAGATACCATCATGGACCTCCTTGATCACAAAATTAGCCTCTTCTAAGGTCAAGAATCTAAAAAAGGTCCCATCATATCCTCTATAATATATCATGATGCCAAGGATGGTGTAATGGGATATGAAGTGGATAAAGACCTTACATTTATTGTGATCTAGGTTTGGTGTAAGGATATTATTGTGGAGATAGGTATATATGTCATGATACCATGGTAGACTAGGATTAGGGTTGGAAAAAATTGGGGAATGAGGCATAGATTGATTTTTTGGTAATAAAAATGCTCAATTAAAAAATATCTTCAAGGATATCTTTGAGAAGGTTAATTAAAGACCCAATAGTCATCATAAAGTTGGCTACCTTATTGCTTTCCCTTGGTACTTATTCAAATGTAATGGACTAAACTTTTTGCTTTAACTAATACACCAATTTTTTATAGGGATGTAATTTTTTTATCCTTTGTTTAGAACTCCTCATTGACTTGCTTGATTATTAACTATGAATCACTGAGTACCTAGAGGTGCTAGATGTTCCACTGGATGGATAATTGGAGGCCAGTAATTAAGTCCTCATATTCAAAGATATTATTGGTACATGTGAAAACAAGATAGAAAGATTTAGGGATGAGGACACCTTATGGGATTACCAAAATAATACCTAATATCAACCCATACATGTTCAAAGAGCCATCCAAATATAGTTTCTAACTATTAGATTCTATAGTATTCAACATGGATTCATCTAAGAAGGCTGTGAAATGGGGATTCATATCTATAAGAAATTCTTCTACAAATTGATCCATAATTACTTATCCTTTGATGGACTTTTTATATATGTATTCTATGTCAAATTCACTAAGTAAAATTATCCATTTATCCATTCTACTTATGAAATTAGATTTTGATAGTAGATATTTAATGGGATTGACTTTAGCTATGAGTTGAACTTGGCTATTGAGCATATATTTCCAAATATTTTATGAGGCAAAGATAATTTCTAAGAAATATTTTTTGATGGGAGTATAATTCAAATCATAGGAAATCAATGTGTGAATGAGACAATATATTTCCTACTCTTTTACTTCATCATTGTGTTGTGCTATAAGGGCACCTATTTTATAAGGTGTTACAAATATATATAAAAGTAAAGGCCTTCTTGTGACTGGTGGTGATACAACTAGAGGATTTGCTAGATATTGTTAAGATTGCCAAAGGCCTTCTAACACTCAAAGTTTTAGTTGAAATGGATCCCCTTCTTCTGTAGGTGAATTAATGGGTGACATTTATTTACTAATTGATAAATGAATTGATGAATGGCCTATAACTTGAATTGAAGGCTCTTGAGTTACTTTAGATTACAATGAGGAGGAATTTACATAATATTTTTAACTTTTATTGGATCAACCTCAATGCCTCTCCTAGACACTAGGAACCCTAATATTTTGCCTAAGGTAATACTAAACACACATTTTCTAGGGTTCAATCTGACCTTATATTCACGTAGCCAATCAAATATTCTTCTTAAAACCACATGATGTTTTTATCAAATTTTTGGCTTCCCCATAATGTCATTTCCATAATCTTCATCAATTTTGTGCATCATGTCATGGAAGATAATATTCATTGCCTGTTGGTAGGTAACACCTACATTTTTTAGACTAAAGGGCATCACTTGATAACAAAAGGTTCCCAATGGAATAATAAAGGTTATCTTGTGCTAATCCTTGAGTACAATTTTGATTTGATTATATCCTTAAAATCCATCCAAGAGGGATAAATTTTCATACCCTAGAGTAGAATCCATGATCATATCTATGTTTGGTAGGAGAAATCATATTTAGGACATGATTTGTTGATTTCCCAAAATTTAGTACAAATTTGAATCCCATGTTGTGGCTTGGGCATAGGAAAAATGTTAGATATCTAGTTAGAATAATCAATAGGTTGGATAAATCATGCTTTTAGGAATTTTTATAATTCATCCTTAAACAATAAAGCCACTTTAGGGTGCATCTTATGTAGTTTTTGCTTGATTGGTTTTGCATTAAGATAGATGACTAAATGATGCATAACCAAGGAGGGATCAATTCATGGTATGTCTAAATAACACCATGTAAACATATTTATAAATTCTTTGAGTATCTCCATAATGATTTAGCATTCCTTAGGCATAAGAGTTACCCCTAGTTTGATAATTTTAGGATTTTCTTTTGTTCCAATGTTGACTTCAATAACCTCCTTAATGAGGGAGGGTGATTGAACCTAAAGATAAGTTGAAGACAATGGTAGATTCTAGTTGTTTGAAGCAAATGTTTTTGGGAGATCTATGCCTAATTCTGCATGAAATTATGATTCATCTAAAATGGGTGAAAAATCTTCCAAATTTTGAGGGGGCTCCTCATATTCACATTCCTCTTCTTCAATTTGATTGAGGGATATTTGGTGTTCTCCAAAATAGGCTAACTGATTAAGATTAATAGATAATCCTTTCTTATTATCTCTAGAATGCATAAAGTCCCACACTCTCAAATATTTTAAGATGGCCTTATCACTTTGGAACATATTAAAAGATTACTCATGTTGTTGATCCCAGCCTATTAAGTAAGTGTAACAGAGGGATATATTAATAGTGGAGATAGTGTTATCATGGAAAATGTTAGTGACAACAAGATCCTAATAAAGACTATAAATAGATCTTGTCTTGAATTCTTCATTAGAAGACTCATTAGGGACTGAAGTAGTGTCCATAATGATATTATTTAGGTCAATGTCAAGAGGTTTATACCCCAAACCAAGATATTATGGATGTTTTTGAACCTCTATAGGATCAATCCTACCTTATCCATGTCTCCCGAGTACTTTTCCCTAATAATGCTACTTCTATAACATTTTCTAAATTTAGGGGTATTTTTGTCTATGAAATATAAGGGCCTCATTTTTTAGAATAATTCATGAATCATCATTTTCATCAAAGTAATATTATAATAACATAATTTCATGAGAAAATGATGTTGGTCTGAATTGATAGCTGATAAGATTATCCTTCCTCATAGCTAGGGACTCATAGCTACATAGGGAGAGAGGTAAATCTCCTAGGAAAAAGGTCTTGTATTCATATTCCCCATAGTCTATGGATGTGATCTTAAGGAAGGTAACATCTGGTGATAGATTAAAATTAAGCACTAGATCATTTGGGTGGGCATATTTAGTAGCTATTGGATTAGGAGTAGTACTATGTGTGTTAGTAAAATAGCATGTGGGTTGAGATTGACCCATCTAGTAGCTACAAAAATGCTTGATTTTCCTAGGTATTATGACTTTCATGTCAAAATGAGGGAATTTCAAACATTGATGGAGAGTGGAAGGGACTACTTATATTTCATGGATCTATGGATGGCCCAAAAGTAGATTATATAGAAGATTGACATCCATAATGTGAATTAAGGTCTGATGGACAATGGATCCCAAAATAATAAGAAGATAAATGGTGTTTGTAGAGGGCATTTCATTATCATTATATGTTTTAATCATGATTAAAGTAGGCCCTAATTATTCTTCAAAATACCCCAACTTCTTTAGTAAATCAAAATTACACAAATTCAATATAGACCCTCCATTTATGATAACCCAAGGGATTTGATGGTTGGGAATGGAAATTTCTATGAATAATGGGTAATTGTAATGCAGACTAATGGGAGGCATGTCCTGGGCACTAAAACATGTTTTTTAAGGAGACAAGTGACCCACCAATGCTTAGAATTAGTTAGTTTCAATATAACATGGGACTTTAAGATCATTCAAGACTTGATTGAGGATATCCCAATACATAGATGATGTTTTGAGAAGATCCATAAGGGAGATTTTGGCAGGGGTCTTCTCGAGATACTAAATTATGTCATACATCTTATAATAAGATATAAAGACTTTCTTAGATATATTGAGTTTTTGGGACATTGATGTGGATGGATCCTTTGGTCGTGCCCCAAAAACTACATTGTTTTTGCATCATGTAGTGACTATATAGTTAGTTGTGGACCAGTTGATATTCAATATGGTAGATGGTGGTGGAGTTAGCTCTTGGAGGCCATAGATTTTGATGGTGTTTACATAATGTTATGGGATGGCATGATAGTATTTATTATTGGAGGTGAATGCTTGACCTAGTCTCTAGGTGGTTTTCCTTAACTTTGATAAATGCCAAGCTATAGATTCTTGGATTGATTAAAAGTACTCTCCCCTTCCACTTCAATGTCTCCCTTTTCAATGAGATCCTGAATATAGTGTTGTAACTTCATACAATTTTTAGTATCATGACCTTTGACTTTATGATATTGGTAGAATTTATCCTCATGATACCAATCAGGTTAAGGTTTGTTGTCATCCAAAGATCAAATTTTAAGTAGCATAATCATGTTTGTATCTATTAATTGTTAGAGGACCACTTTAATAGGTACCCCAAGACTGGTAAGAGGTATTTTCTATATTTAGGGTTTTGGTTTGCCTCACAACACTTTAATGGAGGAGATATTTTTTTTATGAGTGGGAGTCCTTTTATATACTATTTAAACATGTTATTTTTAATCTATAACTCCATCTCCCACAACATTTTTATTTTTATTGAAGATTTTTGGTTTACCCGAAAAAGAGTTATTTTAATTATGGTTTTGTTAATTTTGGGTGTATAATTTGATTGTTCCCTTTTCAATGAGGTATTTCTCAATTTATATTGCCTTTTCAATGATCTCATCAAAATATTTGGCACATTATATCTCAAATAAATATTTTAATTCTATGTTGAGGTTATCGATAAACATTTTAGTCAATTCCTTTTCTAGAACTATACAACAAAATTAGCTTGACAAACTTTTCCATCATTATAAGGAGTATAAACTTTCCCTATTATTTTTCTTAGTATTTTAAAGGTCTATGATGGATACATCCTGATCGATATTGAATTATAAATTTCTCACAAAATTTTTAGTTAATTATCCAAAATTGGATATGGACCCTTTTGGCAAATGCATAAACCACTCTAACACAAGTCCCAAGAGACTTTTAGGGAAAATTCTTAAGAGATAAGCACCATCATATGTAACCTAATGACACGTTACATAAAACTCTTAGACATAATCTTATGTATCTCCTTTCCCTCTATATTTTTCAAATTTTAGTGCCTCGAAATGTGGTGGGAAAGGGATTTGTAAAATTCTCATATCTAAAGGAGAGGAGCAAAAAATTTCATATTTTTACTTCATTTGCTTGCATATAAGGGTCAATATGTTGTAAAGTTTACTTCATAATTTTCCACTCTTACACAAATGATGGATTGATTAGGGGATTATAAGTTTGAGCATGACTTGTGTATGGTCTAGAATTATTGGGATTAGGGTTACAGATATTTTATCTTGGATAAGATGTTATTTGACTTTGTGTGTGAAATTGTGAGGCTAAGGAATTGATTTGTTATGTGATTTGATCCAATTGATCCTATAACGTATTTTATCTCCTATTATCCTCAATACGCTTCTCCTACCATCCAAGTCACCTGCCATATTTGAATCTACATACCCATGTAGAGAAGTGTTTGACCCTCCATAGCATAAATGCCTAGTGTTGGTCCCTCTCAGATATCTGAGAATCCACTGAATTGCTTTCCAGTGTTCCTTTCCTAAATTGGCCATAAACTTGCTGACAACTCCCACTGCTTGGGCAATATCAGGTCTAGTACATACCATTGCATACATCAAGCTCCCAACTACTGAAGCATATGGAAATCTACTCATGTACTCAACCTCATCATGTGATTTAGGACACTGTTCTTTGCTCAAATTGAAGTGTCCAGCCATAGGTGTGCTTACCAGTTTTGCATCCTACATATTGAACCTCTCCAACACCTTATTCACATAATCCTCTTGAGACAAAATCAAACTGTGATTTTTCTTGTCTCTCTTAATACTCATGCCAAGGATTTTCTTTTCTGCTCCTAAATCCTTATGTTCTTATTTGTGGTCTATAAGTCCTCTTCTTCCTAATCTTGATTAGTATGGGTATGATGATGGGTAGTGTTAGGCTGAGTGGATCGGTGGAATAGGTATTTAAAGATATTTCAATCAAATCTAGGGGATAGTATGCCCCCCATTCTAATGACTTGAGCTAAGATTTGGTCATGGTTTTGAAAAATATATTGATCAAATTATGCTCTAACTTTATCTCTATTGAAATTTTTATTTATGAATCAGTCTTCCTCTCTGGGAGTGTACATGTCACTATGCATATCATCATTATCTCAATTTTTGTCACCTATTCTCCCCAAGAATTCATTCTCTTATTTAGATCCTTGTCCCATTTGAAGAGTCTAGGCAAAGGTTCACATTGGCATGATGGATGATGGGGGTGATACAAGAAGAATTATTACATGTGTTTTTAATGTAGGGTGATGGAAAATAAGGTGACTTTGAATACTAATTTTATATAGAAACCAAAAATAATATTGGTCAAGAGAGATTATTTGGATGTGTTGGTCTTAGATTTAGAGAGAGGTGAAGACTAGAATGTCCAAGTACTATCGAAGCCAAAACCTTATAAGGGATTAATCTAGTAAAGAGACCAAGGAGATGAAGTGATGAAATACCCTTCACAATGGAAAAGTGATGATTGGATGGATGCCATGTATGAAGAGGTAATGATGAGGAATTGATGGGTTCTAGTAAAAAAACTTAATAAGGTTATGTACATTGATAATGCTTAGTCAAAGGGTGATGATGAAGATTGAAGGTAATGGATGACTACTAAAATCATAATTAAATATTAATGGTATATCTAAATATGTGAATAGAGGATATGGAATGCATGTTTTGGTTTGATCTTAGAATGGGATGTATCCTAAGGATGGTGTTTTATGACAAAAATGAGATTGTCTAACTCGGTCCAAAAATAACATGGGTTTAAGTATGACAAAAAAATAACACACTTAGCCACAAGTCCTAATTTAGTCAATAAAATGGGTGTGTAATCCAATGTATGCACCATCTAATGAATTTTTGGGTGAGGTTATAGGCCAATGACCCATTATAAAATCAACTAAACCCTCTCAACCCCATTTTTACTTAGTGATTACTTAAGAGTTGATCATGACTCTGATAGATGAATGCCTATTATGGCTAATAGGTCTTATGATAGGTTTACACAAAAGGTTTCTAAGGGAGTCCCTAAAATACATGAAGGTACATGGGGACTGTATCTATATAGGGTGTTATCTAATGTTTGGTTTATAGAGTTAACTCTTCCCCTTTATGGATGACCTATATGGGTTCAAACACTTGCCCTAGAAATAGATGTCTCTAATTTTTATACTACACTAGAACATGGAATTTGGTAAAATTCATGGTGATGAAATCCATGATACAAACCCCTAATGACTAAGCCCATACATGGGTATGAATTCCATGTCACATGTTATCCTAGATAGGCAAGCAAGATTATTTTTTTTTATTAATTATCTGTGAGTGAAATGAAAAATGAATAATTAAGCCACATAAGCCAGGATATATATATATATATATATATATATATATATATATATATATATATATATGTCAAAAGATAAAATTATAATATTTAGGCACTCCTCCTACAAACATAATGGCTAGCAAAACAAATTTGGTGCCTTTACCTTGAGAGTTCTTGTAAGAAAAGGGTTAGTAGTATGATCTTAAGTAAAACCACCAATTCCCTAAAAAACTATGAATACATAGTAATTTTAATGCAATGTCATAGCTAGAAACCACAATACCATAACTTTTATGCAAAATTACTAATTTCGAGTTGCAATATTGCAATAAGTAGCCAACCATGATGGTCAATCATGCAGTTCCTATAAAAACACAAGTATTTATGGAATACCACAACTTTTAATAAAATTCCACTATTTTTAGAGTGGTGATATTTCAAAAGATAAAACTTTTAAAATTTGATATCTAGACTAATGTAGATGGTTAAATATTTACAAATGATTATGGAAAACTTATTTATAGTATCTAGGGACTAATATAAAAATTATTTTAATCTTTGAAGTAATACTAAGATGGATAAAAACTATTTTACACTATGAAATAAAAGGGATATTCTATCTATTAGAATTATATATAGTCTTGTGTTTACCACTCATAAGTAATAAACAGAAATAGATAGTATCAAAAAATTAAAAATCACAATATCCTCGATATTAGCACAATATTACTGATTTTATCACAATATCATAGGTTCAAGATTAGTGGGTATTGTGTAAAATGATATAAAAAGAGCAAGGATAAATTATTTTGCTTTTAGATTATCCTGCCTTATCTACCTGTTAATAACACAACAAAAAAATCCTTCAAATTTAATTTGTAAAAATTATTCAAATGCCTAAAACACTTAAATAATCTTCCAAAAGGGTTTATATGATCACTTATCCTCTTATAAAATAGAAACCAACCAATGAAATAGGAATGTAGGTTAGAGGTCATTAGATATAATTTTATTACATTTTAAAGAAATCACAATGTTGTGACTGTTAATGGAAATACCACAACTTTTAGGTCAAAGTCATGAATCTCAAAATGGTGATATTTTAATACAATAACCTACAATTTGAGGTTGATTAATCTATATTTCCTACAAATAGAAGATAAAATGCCTGGTTTTTATAAGATAGATTTAAGTTTTATAGACCCACAAAAGTTGAAAGATTAACCAAAACTTGTAATTTTTTCTTTAACACATAAAGACTTAAAAACCATGATTAGGAGGAAACTATCATTATTTTTAAAACAAAATTGATACTTTCAAATTAGTGTTATTGCCTTGGGGTAACTACCTATTGAAAAACCAAACCATTATTAGTTAGGTCAGTAGTTAATACAATATCATTTAAATAAGGACAAGACTATGACTACAATATTGCTACTTACAAGTCAATACCATTGATTACATGTGCATGATGATTTGATAAATTATGGCATTTTTTATTCATCTAGTTGGACTTGTAGGTCACCAAATTAATTCTAAAAATAACAAGAGGTTAGATTTGAGGGGTATGCTCCCACTTTGGTCTCCAATGTGTGAATGTATTTTGGATTATTCCCTATATTACTATTTTTAGCAATAAAAACCCAGTCATATAAATAACATAAAAAGAGGGGATAAAGGAACAATTAGATAGTTACAATGAAATTACTATCCATCCTTTTGTCCCTTATAGTTCCTCTCCAAGATTTTAAAACTGATTTGAGTGAAATATTATTATATTGTGGATTGCTTGACTAAGCTTTTCAAATGGCTTCTTGACTTGTTGATAGATTTTACAAGGAGGCTTAAGTGCTTTGGTAATGGTTGATAATGAAATTATAGTGAAGGCTTATGGATTTTCAAGTTAGTTGGTTATGGAGGAATGGATTGTATATATAATCCAAGGAGGTAAAATCAATGGCTCATATTTAAACTTGGGTAATGGAGATGAAGGGTATAGGAATTTATAAGTAATTAAACCTATATAATAGAGATTTCTAGAGGGGAAAGGCTAAGTTATAGGATATTCTAGAATTCTCCAATTCTAGAATCTCCATTAGGAAGTAGGGGTGTAGAAAAGACTTGGATACTAGGGTGGTAGATGGGTAGGTGAATAAAAAGAAATTTTAAATTATCAAGTGGGCTAGTGGGTAGATTAATGGCTAAGTAAGCTTAGTTAAGAGGTTAATAGAGTGATTAATTTTGTTGTAAGGGGATGTTAAGGTTTATGGGATGTAAGGAAGTTTATGTAAGAACTAAGGTATTAGTTAATTGACTAGGAAATGGGTTAAATTAGTGGATTTAATAGAATTGTTAGGGTGATTAGATTTAGGTACATACAAGTCACATACCATTATAGGTTGTTCATATTGAAAATATTTTATAGTAGTAATTATTCCCTTCTCCTTATAGTACTACTAATTTATCTATATAACTCATTCATCAAACATTTATTACATGACTCTCTAAGAAAATAGATGAAACTATGATCAGAGCTAGATTCCAATTACAATAGGATTTATCAAATGTTATTGATGATGTATGTCGAGATATATATCGGCACTTGTGGGCACATATATGATTTATATCATATTATTTACATTATAATATGGTTAGATTTGAAATTTACATTCTATTATAGCATTTGTGATGCCTTGTTATACATATCTTATTTATATGTTGGTTTTCTTTCATTTCAACAATTTACTTTCCTACATTTAATTTACATTTATTATATCTTTTTTATACCATGGTTTATTTTATAGTTTATGTCACACCTTTGGGGATTTTTTATTTATTTTAACCTTAGTTTATTCATGCTTATTTGGTTACCATTTATATTCCCCCCTCTTTTGGGAAGACCACTTATACTCCCCCTCTTTTGGGATGATTTATACTTTCCTTAGTGTTTGTGTTATATCCCTTGTTAGTATAGATTCCTAGCTACATGGTTATCATAGCATAACCCCTCATCCCATTGTTACATTATTTTAACTCCTTGTGATGATATACATTCATATTCATAATTGTACCACTTTTTACATAGATGGATCTCTCATAATACCAATCTTCCCCTTCATTTTATTTGATACACACATAGGTCAGTTTTGAGATTTCACACTTACTTGTGGGAAAGTATAGGAGTTTTTAGACACCATGGTCTTTAGTTATTTATATCTAGTGGCTAGATGTAAGCTCCCTCCTTTCAATTACAAAATTCACTCATGTTTGGTTTTTTAAATCCATATGGATGAGTAATAAAGAAAAAATCCAAAAAAAAAAAAGTCATATCATAATAAAAAGGTAATATTAAAAGGAAAACATAATGGCATCTCCTATTCTAGTTTAAGCTCAAATCCATAGTTGGTCTCATGATATACCCAAGGTACATTAGGGTGTGGTAGGCTAGTATACTAGGGTAAGAAGTCTTATTATATCATTTACTCATAGTACCTCCTAATTTCTCACACAAGTATCTGATTTTCAAAATAGACTAAAAACTGTGTAAGGGATCTTGAGGAGTGGGGAAAATGTTGTGGGAAGGTATGACCATTTTAATTTTAATACATACATCCTTCATGGGATGATATATGTACTTCACTTATTATCCTAGCCTTTGAGTTCACTAATTGAAGGTACTTTATGCTAAAAATTATTAGCATTTTCCAACTTGTTTAGTGTGTCTCATTTATGCTAAGGATTTTATTTTCATTGCCCATGTGGTGCCTCACATTCCTTATTTGCATCATATTATCCCAACTATTCCCATTTATGAGTATCAATTTTATCTTATCACACCTTATAATACATTTTATACTTATACCTCTTGGTTTTCCCTTTGTAATGTGTATTGTAAGACCTTAAATAAGGCCAAGCCTTCCTCACAAATACCCAACTTATCACATAAAATTTACACACACCTTTTGAATTAATTTTTGAGTTGCATTATAAGACCCTTGAGCCTTCCTCACAAATATGTTTACACCATTACTTTCCAAACCATCCTCTTGCCATCCTCATCATGTCATTAGGTGTCCATATTTTCTTATTGTTTTCATTCACCCATGTTTAAAATCACATGATTGTCTTAAATTTTGGGTCTTATTTATGTTCGTTTATATTTTTTAGTATTTTCATTCATGAATAATTTATTTACTTACATCTTTGATTGAGTTTTTCATTCATTGATACTTTCATTTCACATTTTATGTTTTACATATCTCCTCTTTTGTAGTATAATTTACATTCATTTTACCATTTATCTCATCATTTTATTCACATTATTTTCATCTACTTACTTAATATTTTCTTTCTCACTTTCCATTTTTATCATTCTTTCTTACCATGAATTTGTTCACATTTGCTAGAAAATAATAAACCATAAAACATCACATTTTCCCAAAACATAAAACGTAAATACTTAACACATGTTAGAAATAAAATACATATATAAAACAACACAAAATGAGTCATATAAAACACATCTCTATATATATGGCTCAAAATTTTATACATCATGATACAAAATGATTCATCATAATACAAAATCATATCTAAGGTTGTTGTCCACCCTATCCATCAAGTGGTAGTTATATACATGCCATAGAATCATGTCCAAAGGGTCCTCCATGTAGATTACACTATATATTTTGTATTATCTATCATATTCACTAGATATGAACATGTATATTGACCACCTGAGCCTATAATCTTGAAACCTACCCCATTGTAGCCAGGTGTGCAACCCTCTCCTAGGATAGTTCCTACCATCCCTAAAACTCACCATGTTTGACTTTGAGTGGGAATATATCATAAGTTATATTCTAATTTCACCTTCATATCTCTTAGGTAGTCTCACCAACTAATAAAAACCATCCAAAATGATCTTTAGATGATGGTACCATAGGATCCAACATCATTGTGGTGTCATGTTGAATGAGCACAGGTTCTAAAATATAATGGTGGATAACCTCCATAAGTCTCATCCTTTATTATCACCTCTACAAAACATAAACCAAAATGACATCATATCTCATATATGTGTATATTTATTCAATCCATATATCACTAAAACCTAACATGTATACATTTACCTCTATAAAATGAATGTCATAAAAACAAAACATTTACTTACCCAAAGTCATGACATCTACTTTCTTTCTTATCACCTACTAGATGTCATGGATATTAGGTGGTGAAAAAAATTTATACTACCCCAACTGGATAAATTGAGCCCACCATTACCTACTATACACCCATCATACTAGTGTTTAGTTTTGTCATGGTTGTGCAATAGAATCCCCATGTTTTTGTTATTGAGTCACCATCATGGGCCCTCATCTAGCATCATTCACACCCTATTTTCACATCCATAAATGTCTCACCACCTTAGGATGATGATTTTTCACCATGGGTACCTTAACCAATACCCCTCTCCTTCCCACATTGTAACACTCTCTATCTTGTTAGGTACAAAATATGGGGACCACAAAAGGAGTTGTTGGGTGTGACAAGCTAAAATAAACATTTACATTATCACATAAATGAGGCTATACCCACCATGAATAGTTCCATATGATCCTCCTATGTACTTGTTCCTATATTATGGTTGGCCATGATGGCCATGTATACATATTACTCTAGTATGGTCACTAGATAATATGATCCCATCAAAATGTCTAAAGTTTTGGAATGTATGAGATCACCCTCACCATATGGTCCTAATCCCACCTCTTCACCCATCTAAATGAATCATATATGGCATGGGGTAATAAAAATAGCTTATATATTAGGAACTGCTCATAAATATAACTCCTAAAGAGGATGATAGGCTCCATCATCTACTAAACTCTACTCAAAATGTCATAAAAAATGTGCACTAGTTATACTAAAATCATAAAACTAATGTCATAAAATGTGCCCTTATATATCATAGAGTAACATAAATGCATAATATATAGAGGCACCACCCCATATAACTTATGATAGATTAATTAAGATATCACAAGACTAATTAAGGCCTTCTATATATCTATAACACCTGATATATATAAATTAAATAAGTGAATGAATAATTCTCAATGATTGCATCTATTTACCCTATATCCCATGGTGCAAAGGCTTTCTTCTCATTATTTGTATCAATGTTATTACACAACATAGATGTTCCCATTAGTGTCAATCATAGAATAACATGTGCCTCCTCTAGGGTGATGGCCACCTCTATCATGAAGGTGTTTGTCAAATACTTCCATGCTCCAAGGAATATAACTACTAGCTAACAACTTAAAGGAATCTAATGCATTTTCATAATCCCCTAAAACCAAGAGTATTAAGTTATGTGGATCCACTTCTGAAAGCCTCTCCAATAGATCAAGTAACCATATCACATCTAATAACCTCCATAATCTTCTATTAGAAATATTGTCATTGATGTCAAATTAGCATTTAATGTCTAAAGGTCTTTTTAATTTTTATATCTTTCCAAAATGTGTGTCAATATTTATTTAATATTAACGAATATATTTTTGGTTACATAAAGACAAAAAAGGGCCCATGAGGAAGTCGAAGAGTCATCACTAAAGACAAAAGAGGAAAAGGATGCATTTCTCCATGAAGGGTGACATTGAGGAATCCAAAGAGTCATCACTAAAGAAAAAAGAGGAAAAGGATGCATTTATCCATGAAGGGTCACCTTGAGGAATTTTAAGAGTCACTAGGTAAAGACAAAGAAATAATCCAAAGGGTCATGCAAGGGTGAATACCAAAGGTCATTTGGAAATCTATAAAAGGAGGCTTGGGAAGCCATTTAGATATATGGAAATGAATTATTTTATCTAGCTAATAAGAGCAGAGGAAAGTAGAGAAAAGAGAAGAGATCTAGTAGTGTGTTATCATTTGTTGAGAAAACAATAATTGAGAGATAGTTATGTGGTATACACAAAAGGGTTTGGTGATCCTGTCAGTTGGTGGTCATGAATAGTTGTTGTGTTGGTGCTCAACAAAGGGGTTGGTGCTCCTGTGAGTTGGTGCTCATAAATAGTTACTATGTTGGTGCTCAGCAAAGGGGTTGGTGTTCCTTCAAGTTGGTGCTCGTGAATAGTTTCTATGTTGGTGCTCAGTCAAGGGGATGGTGCTCCTGCAAGTTGGTGTTTGCAAATATTGTAGTTTGAGTTGGTGTTCATTCATATACTTGAGATTGTTCTCTATGGTTTTTCCCACATTGGGTTTCCACGTTAAATATGTTGTCTCTCTCTATCTTGTGTGGTGTTTATTATTTCAATTTTATTGCATATATTGAATGTATGGTTAAATGAAATTTGATTAAGTAAAATATATATCCCATGATTAACATCTTCATCTTATTTTAAAAATGCAAAAAAAAAAAAAAAAAATCAAGCCTTGATCCTAAATCTTCAAATCAAACATAAAACTAACCAATTTCATAGTTATCCCTCATTTACTATTGCATTTATCAGGAACATCATTACATTGGTCATCTCTCTTTTTCTATCGACCATATCAAAATACATTGGCCACCCTTATAGTCTAAAATATCAACTATCTATGACACCATTATCCATGCTTCGTCTCATTTTCTATGAATTCAACCACTTATAGAATTACATTAGTCAAGTTACCCTTCATAGTGCCCTCAACCATGCCATATAGCATTGGCCACTTTGGCTCCATTTCTTACTACATCAAGCATGTTGATTACATCAACCAACACCTTGCTCAACTACATTAGCCTATTTCTATAGTATTATCCAACTTAGCTTTCCATTATTTCTAAACTACATTAGCCTGGCTGATATAGTCCACACATCATAGAAAAAAAATTCTTATCCCTAATAAATTCCCTTAGAATAATTTTTTACTTTCCACCACCTATCAATTTATCATTGTATTTTTATCCCTACATTTATGTTTTTTGGGTAAATTTTAGTTGCATGGATTTTCTGTGATACCTAGATTTCCTATTCTAGTCTCTTTTAATCCAAAAATTCATATTTAACAATCAATGTACCCTATACATACTTTACTTTGATCACTTATGTGATAGGTCCATGAGCATGTTTATCTTCTTCTCCATGAGCCATAATCTCTTAAATCTCTAGAATTGGATACATAGAGCTCTTGTTTAAATAAATATAAAATGTACAAATGAATAACTTTTCACCCATTTATAGTAAATATTTCAAATTTATTTACCTTCAATTATTTACCTCAAGATTGTGTATTTTCCCATATCTTTGTTTTTGTAAGCCATTTTTATGAATTGAAAAAAGCATTAAAATCCTAGCAAGAAATATAATTTTTAAGTGATAACATAATATTTTTGAAAAAATGGAATTTATCTTATTTTTAGGTCCACTTATTATTCTATACATTGGGTGATTCTCATCATTTTCTACACACATAGCCTTTTCTCACAATAATAAGATAAGTGAAGGTACATATTTATAATTTATTTACTTTCATTTATTTTTTAATCTGTATTTCATTCAAGTAGCTTAGTTATTATGTTATCTTGTTGTAATGACCCTTCAAGTTGTAATTATGAAAATGCATAATTTTTTTAAACAACTAACATTCATTCTAAAAAATAAAACAATACAATAAACCAAAATCACAATTAATAACAATAGTACTTTTAATTCAAATACTACACATAATATAAATCTTATACAACTCCAAAGAAAGCTAAATACAATAGGACATAGCTACGATTGATCTAAAAATACAACATCTGCTAATCAAATATACACGTACATAATACAATTGCATTAATTCAGCCATATGAAGTCATATAATGATAGATACCAAGCTCTCTAGAGCTCGATTCAAACTAACTCATGTATCACTAATAATCACAAGTGTCATCTCCAGGCAGTACTATAGTGGAGGAAGGAGATCATCATCTAAGTTCTTTACCACACCAACCATAGACCAATGACTCTCATGTAATCTCCTATCAAGAAATGGCCCTCCATTCATAGATAGGTAGATAGAATAGTGTGAGAGTCTAGTGAGATGTGTTAGTACCCCATGTGTTGTAAGATTTCTAAAAACATGTAGTGTACAATAAAAAAATCCATTCTAACATGATATTGCATAGCATGAAAATAAAACATATGAATGAAAATGTATATAACATTACTTAGGCCCAAGTTTTCAAATAATATATGATCATTTATATTAGTCAATTTATAGTACACCACTTGATTCGATTATCTATTAGTGGTAATACACAGGCTAGTGGAATCTATCTCACTACCTATTTATATCATCAATATATATGTCATACTATGTAACTCAAAGACTCATATATATTAAATTCTCCAAGAAATAATATCACATCACAAGCTAAAGAAGGAGAAAGCAAGAAATACACATAATCATCTACACATAAATGAGTCTTACATTAAAATCAAACCCAAACTAGAAATAATGACTATTATTTATACCACCTGGGCAAAACACACATTAAACTATAAACTATTTCAATAAGATCCAAGTAACTATACCTCAAGATAACTCGTATTATCTTAGTCTGGTGTTCTTAGGCATGACTATAATTTATCCATAAACAATCATACAAATCAGTCATATAAACATGAAAGCATATGCTCATATTCAAACAAGTATAACTATAACAAATAAGTCATACAAGGCATATAACTCTATCTCAACATTCATTTTCACTATCAAGGTTGTATGCACACACAAATGATATCCTACCAAATGGTACAACATATATTATTTAAGTACCAATCAATACATATATGTTTATTTAAGTGTGGGTCAAATATAGTGTGTACCATACAGGTACTTTTTATATGGTAGAATTCTATTACATCCCATACTATCATAGATATTTATGCTTGAACACTCAAATCAAACACCAATAAAAATATTATACCCAACCATAATAATAAATCAAGTACATGATTACACTACATAATAATAATTAGATGAAAACCTATTTTGAGGTACACATCATGATGAACTATTTTATGTTAGAATAGTTTAATTACTTTTACTTGTTAATACTCTCATAGATTCACCATACACAATTTTTCTACATAAAAAAGTTCTAAGACAATACTAAGCTTACTTTCAAAGACCTTAAGGTATCATCTCTTCATGAATCTTACTTAAAAACATGATACCCATGTGTAAACAATAAAGCTTTATAAATGTAATTTCTCCTTTGTTACAAGGGTTCAAAAGAAGTCATCCAAAACTTGTTTTCCCATACCAAGGGTTTCTAACTTCCAATCTAGATCTGATTCACTCAATTTTAATTAAAATCACACATAATTTACTTAGAATTCTATATATAATAACACAAAATTGGGGCTTATAAAAACCTAGCTTGCACTATGGATAATATTCATTCCATTAACTAATATGATCTATATGTTTAAAATAAGACTAGTCTTATGACTTAAAATAATTTTCACAAATCAAAATGAGACTTTATAAAAAATCAGCAAAAGGTGGTTCCACTTAATTTGTTAATTCAGAGTACCATTATAATTATAATGTCAATTTTTTATTATACACTCTATGCCATCATAATATGGGGTGATATATATTCAAAAGTGAGGATAATGGCTCTACACTTAGCAAGACACTTTATAAGGGTAGAGAGTTAAGATTTTTTCTATTAATCATAACCCACACTTCAATAAAAATAAAATATGCAGTCCCATTTTCAAACTTCATTATCAAAGCACACATAGAGTATTTAAAATAAAATGCAAGCTCTAAAAGTCCATACTTAACCAAAACGTAGCAGTATTTGTATGACACGTAGGTTAAAAGAGTGAAACCTCCTTCAACACAAGCCAAAGGAGTGAAACACTATCATGGTATTAGGACTTTATCCAAGAATAGGTTCCAGATAACCAAAGGATGCCATCTTTGTAATTTTGGCAAAGAAAACCAAACATAAAAAATCTGAGGCAAGATTAAAGACTCTATTTTTTTTAATATGTTTCACTTAATATATAGAGATTTTAATAAAAGGATTAGTTAGAAACATAATGGATTTAGTAATTAAAATAAGACTCAAAAAATAAAATAACATATATTTCTAACCTTTTTTTTGCATAGAAACTTCTACTAAAATATTTGGCACTCAAAAAAGTACATCAACAACTTACTTTTTTATCAGTTTTTAATTTATTGACCCTAACACCTAACAAGATAAACCTATACATTATTTATTCCCTATACTCTACTATGATTTCCAATATACCTATACATTTTCCAAATAATGAAATGGCATTCAAAAATATATAAAAAATGGTGTTTTATACAAATTCATAGTTGTGTTATGATTTATATAATACAACTCAACTTTTTCCATTCTAAAGTTATTAAAATTTTATTAATTCAACCTTCAATAAGATGGGATGTTTCAATTATATGGCTGGTGTTCCCTAATCTTTTCAATTTTTGGAAAAACGTTTGACTTCTTCATTTTAAAGTAGACTTTGGTGTTACAAATTCGGATCTAGAATTTTTAAATGTGAGATTTAGCTTTTTATAATTAGATGGGAATATCAATATATACTATGGCTTCTATAAATACATACAGACCTATAAATATATCACTTTTATTTATATAAAGAGCTATTCTTTCAAAGGCATCTGTAATTCTCTTTAAATATTTAGCTTCTAGATTATTATACTCAACCAATTAATTCTAAAATAGCTATTTAAAAATATATAATTCAGTGAATTAATTTTATAAAAACTCAATGAATCAACCAATATTAAATTCTACAATTAACATATATAATTAACTAATTCAATTATTTCCCCAGCCAATTTTAATTATATTTGCATCTGATCGATTTTATTCTCAAAAAATATAGCTATAGTCATAGCCAATATAACTATGCAAGGGCTGCTTTAATATTTAAACTTATATTTTCTATTTAAACCCAACAATAAATAAAGACCTATCATTAATATAACTATCTGGGGTCAAAATAAATCTTAGTATAAAATACAAACCAATCATGAGATATGACACATATTTAAGAGGAACATTACATAGACAATTTAATTTTCAATGCAGGCCTAAGAGAATAAGATAGGGTTTAAGTAATTACTATGTCATCCACACACATAGGCCCTATAAAATAATTATACCAAAATAATAATTACAATACCTACCTTAAAATCTGTTGAAGATTCTACCTTCCTCTTCTCAAATTTCCTTTCTCCAAATTCTCCTTTTATACTTGTGTGTTCCTTTTTTCCAATTCTCAAAGGCCTTATTTAGAAATCTATTACTCTTCTTGCATAAAGACTCTCTACTTTTATTATCCCTTGCATGTTAATCTATTTTTATTAATTTATCTTTATCATATTTTTAAAAAAATGCAATTTAAATAACTACACCATCTTTCTTTTATTTTCTCAATATCTATTTAATTTCCATCAATAATTAATTATATCTTTAGTTTCTATTTTCAAGTAAATCTCTGCTTGCATAATTATTCAAAATTAACTTTAAATTTTATTTACTCAATTTTCGTGTAATTTTTAAGATAATAATAAATAGTTATTTAAGATAAAATAAGTCATTAATTTTTAATATAATGATTTCCACAACAATTAGTTATATTAGCACTTAATATTAATTTTTTGAACTTAAAATAAAAAACCAAGTCAATTAGGCTAAATAAATTAAATGAACAACTAAATTAATTTCACACACACAAAGATAATCACAGGTAATAACTCATAATTACATACTACCATTTATGCCTATCATTTAAAATCTATTGTGTGTGTGTGTGGGGTCACTAGCATTTTCCATTGGTATTTCTCCCAATCACTCCATCTAGCTAACCCTCTCTAATGATGTTCTCCCTCATAACACTTTGAGAGTAGGACCTATCTTGCATCCACCTCACAACAAGTATGTAGTTAGTTTGAGTCATCATAAACCAATGACGTAAAATTAACAATTATACATCCTTTATATATAGAATAATCAAAATATAACTATTATGCAATGTATACTAATCAACAATACTACTATCCCATACCATTATATGTCAAAATGCTCAAATCAAAGCAATGGTAATCAGATATTAACCATAATAATAAATAGAATAAAGGATATTAATTATAGGGTAAAATCACGATGTGACATCCCCCCCCCCTAAAAATGGTCATCACCCCAATGACTCTTATTCAAGAAAAAAATTGATTAACAAACGGAGTCTAAAAACATAGTATCAATTATCATATCATGTAGTTAAATTCAAAATTTACTTTAAGATCTTATACTAGATCTCCTAATTAGTACTATTCTTTGAGAATTGATAGCACAAGACTCTACTCTATGACATTTCCTATTCTATAAACAAGATTATGAAAGTCACTTTATGCCTATTATTTATATCATGACCACCCTGAGGTCTAAAACCATAAGAAGTCTAATAAATAACTCAGTAAAATTTTCACTATTAACTCAACAACACTTGAGTTCATCACAAAAGTCAAAATAATGATCATACAATTAAATTTGGCAAGTTTGCCTATCAAGTCTCAAATTTGACAAGTCTAGCTATCAGATCTAACTCAATATCAACCAAGTGAATATGAGGATAAGTAAGATACCATCCTATCACTTATAACTCATGTTCTTATTTCACCAATCAATGCTTAGGTCTCCATAATTAGATGATCTTCAAAAAGTGTACAAGGTTTGTAAATCTATGCTAATAGTTGATAAAAATCAATACTATATGTTAAAATATTCCATACATACTAACATACACAAGAGAAATCATACAATCATCTTGAGATTGTATTAATTTGCTACTAATCAATCATAACTAGTATTATATCCTATAACTTAATCTATAGTGTTATATTCATAGTAAAAATAAATAAGATCATAATTAACATAACATACAAAGGCTAAGGATAATACCATCTTTACAACCTTATAATTGAGACAATGTCTCTTTGCATATAAAATAGTTAAAAAGTTTATATCAACCTTTAGGCTTAACAAGATGTTCTATACATCTTATACCTTACTTGATACTGACAAAAAGGTACACATAGTACTCTTTAGAATAATGTAAATCTAACAAAGGTATTTAATAACATAATAATTATAATCAAATATAATATAAATTCATTGTTAGCCACTCCTCGTGATCAATTCTATAAGTTAGATAGAATGATGACTCTAAAAAACCATAATTATAAAGTGGAGAACTAGCATCTCATAAACCAAAACTTCTTACACACCCTCAAAAAGTAGAAGGAACATCATAATCCAAGTTTCCAAATCACTATCACTTACCATATTATAAGTGTAGTATCATAAACTCCTTCAACAACTGGTAATAAAATATGAATCATATGGATGCATCAATAAGAAATAGAAACACTATCTCACAAACTCAAGGGAATAAGATCAAGCAACAATCTAGATACAAGTCTTCAACCAAAGGAAACTCTATATCAACATCATGAAAATATGAATCTTATTGATAGCTTAAAATGATATAATAGGAGAGTGAAAACATAATAATTCACCTCTAAGATAAATATGAGAGATGAATCCTCTTCACAAGTATATACAAGGATAATAATCCATATAACAAACTCCTAACACAAAGGAATACACAATCAAGACATCTATATTCAACTATAAGAAAATTTCCACTACACTCAATGGTGCCACTCTGAAATGGTATTATAAGATTTCCACTCCTAAGATATGTGTAATTAAGACAAAAAAATAATGCATAAATACTTAAGTGAGAAGCACTCCATGCTTTTAAAACACTCACAAAACATAAATAGTGAAACTATTTCAAGAAAGGCAATCACACTTGAGGTGTTAGATATAAAAGATCAAGAATAGGGTAGGAAACTTTTATTTATAATTAAATAACTAAGATATGTTCTTACCTACCCAACACCTTATAAAACTATCACCAATGAGACACTTTTTAACCACCCTTTAAAAACTCTTAAGGGGGTACTAATTCTCTAAGGTACACACTCAATGTACTATACACACATTCACAATTCTCCTTCCTGCTAACAAAAAGGTACAAAAATTCTAATGGAATCATTAGGTCCTAGAGTTTGAGCCAAAAATATGATGCCAAATGTGATGAGTCTTCATGTTGTACTTAAGAAAATGCATATTTTTTTAAGAAAACAAATAACATTCATTCCATAAAATAAAACAATAAAATATACCAGAATCATAATTAAGAATAATAGTACTTCTAATTCAAATATTGCACACAATACAAATCTTATGTGACTCCATAAAAAGCCAAATATAATAGGACACATTTATGGCTGGTTTGAAAATATGACATTTGATAATCAAATATACAAGTACATTACATTAGGCATACAGCCTCATACAATGATAGATACCAAGCTCTCTAGAGCTTGAGTTCAACCGACTCATGTATCACTGATAATCACAAGTGTCATCTCTAGGTAGTAATGTAGTGGAGGAGGGAGAGCATCATCTGAGATATTTACCACACCAAACATAGACCAAAAATCCTCCACATAATCTCTTATCAAAAAATGGCCCTCCCTTCATGGATGGTAGATAAAATGGTGCAAGAATCTAGTGAGACATGCTAATACCATGTGTGTTGTAAGATTTATAAAAAAATTCAATGCACCATAAACAAATCCATTCTAACATGATATCACACAACATGAAAATCAAATATATGAATGACAATTTTTCTTAACATTACCTAGGCCCAATTTTTCAAATAATATATGATCATTTAGATCAAACAATTCATAACACACCACTTGGTCAGATTATCTATTGGTGGTACTACCTAGGCTAGTGGAATCCATCTCACTACCTATTATTATAATCAATATATTTGTCATACTATGTAACATAAAGACTCATACAGATTACATTCTCCAATAAATAATATCACATCACAAACTAAACAAGGAGAAAATAAGATATACACATAATTATCTATGCATAAATGAGTCTTACATTAAAATTAATCCCAAACTAGAAATAATGACTACTATTTATACCACCCAGATAAAACACACATTAAATTATAGACTATTTCAATAAGATCCAAGTAACTATATCTCAAGACAACCCATATTATCTTAGTCTAGTGTTCTTAGACTTGACTAGTAGTTTATCCATAAATAATCATCAAAAGAAATCATATAAACATAGAAACATATGCTCATATTCAAACAATCATAACTATAACAAATAAGTTATACAAGGATTATAACTATATCTCAACATTCATTTGCACTATCAACATTGTATGTATACACAAATGATATCCTACCAAATGGTACAACACATATTATTTAAGTAAAAAATAATACATTTATGTTTATTTATGTGTGCATAAAATATAGTATGTACCATCTAAGTACTTTTCATATGGTATAATCATATGACATCCCATACTATCATAGATATTTGTGATTGTGCACCTGACTCAAAAACCAAAAACAATTTATACCCAACCATAATAATAAAGTAAGTACATGATTACACTGCATAATAACAATCAAATGAAAACATATTTCAAGGTACACATCATGATTCACTATTTTATGTTATAATAGTTTAATTAGTTTTACTTGTTAATACTCTCATAGATGTACCATACATAAATTTTTGACATAAAACAAGTTTTAAGACAATACTAAGCTTACTTTCAAAGACCTTAAGTTATCATCTCTTCATGAATCTTACTTAAAAACATGATAACCATGTGTAAATAATAAAGCTTTATAAATATAATTTCTTATTTGTTACAAGGGTTCAAAAGAAGTCATCCAAAAACTCATTTTCTCATACTAAGGGTTTCTAACTTCTGGTATGGATCTAATTTACTCAATTTTAATTAAAATCACTAGTACTTTACATAGAATTCTATATATAATAACATGGACTCAGGGGTTACAAAAACCTAGCTTGCACTATGGATAATACTCATTCCATTAATTAATATGATCTCTATGTTTAAAAGAAGACTTGTCTTGTCACTTAAAATACTTTTCAAAAATCAAAATGAGATTTTATAAAAACATCACTAAAAATTTATTCCACTTAATTCATTAATTCAACAGACCATTATAATTATAATGTCAATTTTCTACATTATACACTCTATGCCATCATAATATGGGGTGATATATGTTCAAAGGTGAGGCTAATGGCTTGAACGCCACTTGATACACTTATCAAGACACTTTCTAATAGTAGAGAGTTAAGACATTTTTTATTAATGATAAACCACACTTCAATAAAAAGCAAATACACAGTCCTATTTTCAAACTCTGTTATCAAAGCACACATAGAGTATTTAAAATAAAACACAATCTCTAAAAATTCATACTTAACCAAAACATAGTAGTATGTGCATGACATGCAGGCTAAAAGAGTGAACCCTCCTTAAACACAATCCAAATGAGTGAACCATTATCATGGTATTAGTACTTTGACCAATAATAGGTTCTAGATAACCAAAGGATGCCATCTTTGCAATTTTGGCAAAGAAAATCAGACACAAAAACTCCAAGGTAAGATTAAAGACTCCATTTTTTTTAATCTATTTAACTTAATAAATAGTGATTGTAATAAAAAGATCAGCTAAAAACATAATGGATTTAACAATTAAACTAAAACTCAACAAATTTAATAACATATATTTCTAGCCTTTTTTTTGCTTAGCGACTTCTACTAAAAGATCTAGTACTCAAAAAAGTACATTAGCAACTTAATTTTTACTCATTTTTTAATTTATTGACCTAATGTTTAACAAGATATACCCATACATGATTTATTCCCTATATGCTGCTACAATTTATAATATACCTCTGCATTTTCCAAATAATTAAATGGCATTCCAAAAATATATAAAAATATGTGTTTCATATAAATTCATAGTTGTGTTATAATTTATATAATACATCTCAATTTTTTCCATTATAAAGTTTTAATTTTATTAATTAATCCTTCAATAATATGGGGCATTTCAATTCTATAGTTAGGCATTTTCCTTCTACCTTCCTCTTCTCAAATTTCCCTTCTCTAAATTCTCCATTTGTACCTGTGTGTTCCATTTTTCTAATTCTCAAAGGCCTTATTTAAAAATATATTACTCTCCTTACATGAAGACTCTCTATTTTTATTATCCCTTTCATGTTAATCTATTATTCTTAATTTATCTTTATCATATTTTAAAAAACATGTAATTTAAATAACTACACCATCTTTCTTTTATTTTCTCAATATCTATTTAATTTCCCTCAATAATTAATTATATATTTGTTTTCTATTTCAATTAAATATCTAAATGCATAATTATTCAAGATTAACTTTAAATTGCATTTACTCAATTTCTACGTAATTTTCAAGATAATAGTAAATAATTATTTAAGATAAAATAAGTCATTAATTTGTAAGATAATGATTTCTAAAATAATTATTTCTATTAGAACTTAATATCTATTTTTTGGACTTAAAATAAAATACCAAGTCAATTAGGCCAAATAAATTAAATTCATACTAAAATTAATTCCACACACACAAAGATAATCACAGGCAATAATTCATAATTATGCACTACCATTTATGCCTATCATTTAAAATCTATTATTTGTGTGTGTAGGGTCACTAGCATTTTCCACTGGTGTTTCCCCCAATCTCTCCATCTATCCAACTCTCTCTAATGATGCTCTCCCTCATCACACTTTGAGTGTAGGACCTATCCTGCATCCACCTCACAACAAGTAGGTAGTTAGTCTAATTCATCATAAACTAATGATGCAAAATTAAAAATTATACATCCTCCATGTATATAATAATCAAAATATAATTGTTACACAATGTATACTAATCAACAATACTACTATCCCATATCAATAAATGTCAAAATACTCAAATCAAAGCAATGATAATCAGATATTAACTATACTAATCAATGGATTAAAGGATATTAATTATAGGGTGAAATCAGGATGTGACATTTGTTTTTTCTTAAAAAACCATCCCATGTTAAAATATTATGACACATGATAAGATTTATGTGCGGCATATGTATACACAAGATTTTTCACTCTTATCATTTACTAACATTTTTTATTTCAAAAACTTGTCAAGATTGAATCCCTTGAGTGCATGATTTAAAGGGTGCACTAGGAAATAGGTGTGTGGGCCTTTGGTCCTTTGAATGAGATGTTTCTATTTACATATCATTATTATATCTATTTTATCTTAATTATATTTGACTCCCTACTCACCTCCTTCCATCTTATATATTTAGTGTTCTGAGGTCTTTTGACACACCAACTTAGGCAGGGGTTGTTAATCCCTTCCTCTCCTAAAAGGAGACTTGTGTGATCAAATCTGCTCAAGGTCTTGATTACTATATCTTGGTATGTAAGGCAACCCAATCATCTTGTTGTGACCATATCATATCAAAGGTCTTTGATGTGTATTTCAGACTATTTCATATATACTAAATGAGAAGAGTTCATGCCTAGCAAACCAACATAATGATATAACTATGAATAAATAGTTGATTTGATATGAAAATGTCTATTACTTATAATTTAAATAATGCATTAAAAACAATAGACAAAATATCATACAACCAAAGTAAGTGTTAAATTTAGATTGAAACTTAGAAACCAAACTAATTTAAACTAATAGGCTGATCAAATAAAATAGGAAAAAAAGAGAGAGGCATGAAAAAAGAGAAAAAGATCCTGATATCTAATATTGGCCAACAAGTTTCTATTAATCATATGAATCTTTGCATATACTATTCCTTAGTTAAGATAGACCAAGCATAAATCCAACTAAGGATGGTGCAATAGTCTATGGAACGTAGTAAAGCCAAAGAGTAAAATAGAGTCACCACATACATGCACAGACCAATTTTATCACATGGTAAAGATTTTATAATAAATATGTTTCTATTAAATATTATTTGAGATTCATCAAATGTTAAGCAAACTTAATACTTGACTTCCAAATAACCTCGACTTAGAAAACTAATGTAGAAAGCAGGGAAATGCATGAAAAAGTAATGAATGGTCCACTACTCTAAACTTTAATCTAAAAGAGATAGATAGTAATAGGCCCCTCTAATCCTAAAAATAATAACCTAATAATAATTCTCTTAATCCTTAAAAATACTAGCTCTTATTACATCGATAATTCAATCTTATATAGGCATGCAGGCTTGAGGAGTTTGAACTCAATTGAATGTTTTCACTAATAGGGTAGTTAAAAACATTCATTATTGGTTGAGGGAATGTGGTTGAGTAATTTTCTCAAAATATAATATATATTTAAGGTGTGCTCATAATTATGTAGATGAAACATGCCTCAATCTAATTTTGGTAATTGAACGTAGTTGGGACTACATCATGATTACTAGTTACCCATGTACCTACAAAATCAATTGGCAAGCCTCTTTAAGGTTGAATTTGTCTTTTGTGCTCTTCATGGGATCCCATTGCACATTTCATGCCAAATTACTCCCACATTACTCATGATTAAATTGGATTGCATTTTTATTGTACAAATTAAATTAGATGCGTAGTTTATTCTTGACCTCTTGATAGTTTTGATGGCTAGATAGGCCCTTAAATTTAGGATCATGCCTTGATTTTCTAGTTGAATAGTTAGCATGTCATTTAATTTAATGGTATACTACCACATGGATTCTCCTCACTTTCCATTTTTTAATCCTTATTATGAATTTGGCTCTTCCTCGATGGGCCCCATTCTGACACTTGACAACTTATCGGTGTTTGTGGGCTTTAGCTCTACCATTTGCTTTCATCATTTTCATTTCTATATGGAATTTTCTCACTCTTTCAAGATTTTTTTATGGTTTTTATGGGTAATAAATTAATCAAATTTAGGTTCATTATTTTTTTCCTACACATCTAATGTGTCTTTAGCTCTGACAGGTTTCCTACCATGTATCTTTTCCTCAATCTTTTGTTGTTCGATTGAATATTTAAGTGCATGTTGACTGTTCTTTCTATTATGAGGTGAGATTTTTTCATGCATAAAAATATTAATTTCCAAAGACCTATAAAACTACAAATTCCACATGGATCACCTTAGGGATACATTTTAATGAGAATTTACCACACGACGTCATCTCAGTCACCCACTTTCTCGGGTCTTTGACATCATTTTTGACCTACACAAAAATATCTAGGAGAGAAGGGAAATAGGATTATGCCACATGGTATCATCCCACTAATCTACTCACCCATAGTCTCCACATTTAATATAAACATATTTGGGATAGTATAAACTTGGATGATTCCATGTGGTATCATCTTATTGACCTGCTAGCTCAAAGGCATTGCATTAGTACATACATCTCCAAGATAGTGGAGTAGTGGTATTATGCCACATGGTGTCATATTTATAGATAAATAGATTAAAATTTTACTAATGTCATTTCCATATTAGGATACCTTTATTAAAATAAATTAAGTGTTAAAGACTTTTGAATAGGCCTACGACCACTAGGAGATCAACACATGTCATTGGACAATGCATAATCAACTAAGTCATGTTGAGAAAAAATGTGACACATGTATCCAAGTGAAGTTAAAGAATAGGATAAGTGTCAAAACACTTTTTAAAATGGGTTATAGATACTAATATTTCAACATGTGGCATCAACCAAACTTTTCATAATTGGCTAAGTCCTGCTAAGTGGAAAAGTGACTCATGGCTTTGGGCAAAAACATGAAATCAACTAAGTCCTAAAAGACTTCTTGGATGGATCTAGGTTGTCAGGATCCAAAAAAACTCACCATATGTCACCAATATGCATTAAAACACATGTGGTAAATATAAATAATCTAAGTCGGTAATCTTTGATTTGAAAATTAAATGGCTAAGAATTTAAATGCAAACGGGTATTGAAATATAATAAAGAGGCACAAAAACCTAGCAAAAGAAAGTCATTTTAAATATTTTTTTTTCCATTTTAATGAAATAAATAAGGTAAAATATTAAATTTATGGAACTTATATCTAATTTAGATAAAATCAAAGCAAAAATAAACTAAAATTGCTAAGGAAAAGTAGCAAAAAACTCTAAAATAATTAGATAATTTGTATAAACCTAAGGCAAAATAGACTAAAAGAAGCTATAAAATGTGTTTCAAAACACAATTAAATAAATATAATAATACTTTAGTGTAATTATGAAAATTAAAATATTTAAATTAAATCATCTCAAGATGTGAATTAGACTAAACACTTATGATCAACATTTGATTATTAAGACTTAGTTGAAATGATTAAACATATTCAAATCTTCACATCTAGCAGAATGGACTCTCAAGAAGGTATATTTAAACATGAAACCACAACATAATCCTTAAAGTATAAGATCAAACTCCAAATCAAAATGAGGTTCCCCATTTTTAGACTAAAAATAGGGTCTGTTGTGAAAACAACAAAAAATGGTGACTCCTATTGGGAAATAATCCTGAGTATTTTGAGAATCTAGAATCTCTAATTTTACAAGGAGAAAAAGCATTAGCTTCAATATATCACTTATAAAAAACCAAAATTCAAAGGCACTAAATTCTATAATAATGAGTGGAATACTAAGCTATAATCCTACCAAAACCATATGTGTGTGATTGAGTGATTTCTTCATTTTCTTTGCATTCACACACAATAATTCAGATTTACATGAGTCTAAACCTATTGAAGGAAAAATATTTTACAATTTATCTTGGATTGAAGTGGTTTGGTCATTTCTATACTTCTATCCAAGTGTTTATATCCCCAATAGAGATACCTCTTGTCCCTTCTAAAGGCCTTGCTCCACTATCAACTAGGCTGAAAATCCTATGGTGGAGACTACTAAGATTGCCCTTTCATGGAGAATTTTAAATTTTAAATTTTGAATCAATTGTTTTTAAAGGTTATTTTACATTTACATACATAGAGGTTTGGGTGTTAATCCATGAGTAAAAGTAAATCAACAAGCCCATGATAAATAAATACAAATCATATTCAAATTAATGTTGCATTTTTTTAGATATTTCATTAAATGGATTAAATGGATTCAAATAATAAAATAGTTATTCTAAATCCATAGGTTCTATTATGAATCATTTATTAGGTTGTGGAGCTAAAAGCTTCAACTATTACAGACATGGAGGAGGTTGCTGAGTTCCAAGGATACCGGCATCAGCAGTGAGACCGACGTTGATCATCTACAGTGTAGAAGAGAAACTAACATTGGCAGGAGTCGGCTGACATCGGTCATCTCCAAGCAGATAGGGACCGATGTCGATCACCTGTGGTAGTTCTAAAAATGTTCATTGCATGGACAATTATTTTGTTGAACCGAGTGTTTACATGTTAAGGGCTAATTATAGTCTCGATCTGCATGTCTAATTATTGTAATTTAAGAGTCTAAGTTATTGTTTAAGTCTGGGATCTATTTATAGACCCATTGGCATGTATTATAATTAAGGATTCAAGGAAGAGATCCTTCAAAGTGCAAATAGAGGAAGGCAAGGAAGATCCTTCCAAGTGTAAGATCATTTGAGTTGTAGGTTGTTGCAAGCTCATGGGAGAAGATCTACATGGTAAGTAAGATCACTTTGAGATCTACTTGAAGTACTTTGAGTACTTGTGTACTGGCAGGGTTATTATTGACTGGTTGAAGAGGTGAACACCAATTTTGTGTGTGAGTTGTGTGTTGGGACCATTTTTGGTAGGAGAGTGAACTCTTGAAGAAAATTACTATGTACACTTAAGGTGTGGGAAGCCTCTGAGAGGTGTGGAGAAGAAGTGGCATCTTCTTTATTGTATTTTCTTTTTGGATGAGTATTAATACAAGATTGTGTATTGTCTCTCATATTATGTGCTATTTGTGAATTCTAGTTACTTGTTCATTTTGGTATAATTTCGTGTTTAGTTGCTAATACAAGGTAATCATATATACTCTTATTAGTGGAGTAGGATCCTGATAGTTGGTATCAGAGCTTTTGGTTGGGTTACTAATAGGTTGTATCAGATTTGGTTAGTGTGTGTTGATTACAGGTTACTCAGAGGGATTTATATTTGAGTGGGAGTATAGCAATGGCAAAAGAAAGTAAGCTATGAATGGAGAAGTTTAATGGCAAGAACTATCAATTATGGAGGATGTATATTGAAGATTATCTGTATCAAAAAGATTTGTACTTACCATTGGGTGGGGTTGATTGCAAGCCCTAGGATATGAAGGATGAAGAATGGGAGGTTCTTGATCGAAAGGCTCTGGGATCTATAAGGTTGAGTCTTGCATCGTCTGTGATTTCCAACTTATCACAGGTTAAGAAAATGGTAGAGTTGATGGAATCTTTGGCAAATTTATATGAAAAACCCTCAGCTTTGAATAAGGTATTTCTTATGAAGCAATTATTTAATTTGCAAATGTTGGAAGGTGGATCTGTACATAGTCATCTTAGTGATTTCCATGGTTTGGTAAACTAGTTAAATTTAGTCAATATTGTTTTTGATGATGAAATTAAGGCTCTCTTAATCTTATTCTCATTACCTAAAAGTTGGGAGAATTTGGTAATGGCAGTTAGCAATACTGCATCTACTTCAAAAATATTAAAAGTGGATGATGTTGTGAGTGTAATCTTGAATGAAGAGATTCACAGGAAAAGCACAGGTGAATCATTAGGGAATGCTTTGAGTGTTGAAGGCAAGGGAAGGCAAAGAGAGAAGATTGAGCATGGGAGATCAAGGTCTAAGATAGGCAGGAGATCCAAGTCCAGGTATGGCAAAATAACCTGCTAGAAATGTGGAAAGCAAGGGCACTTAAAGAGAGATTGTTGGTTGGGTGAAGATCAGCATGAAGGACATGAAGAAGAAGCAGATGTTATGGATTATGTTGCATAGGATGCTCTAGTATGTTCCTTAGATAAAGTAGAATCTTAGGTTTTATATTCTGGTGCATCTTTCTATGCATCCCCAAATAAGGAATTTTTTCATGAGTATGTCCATGGAGACTTTGGAGAAATTTATTTAAGGGATGGTAAGCCTTGTCAAACGGTTGGCAAAGGGAAAGTGAAGCTGAAATTGTAGATGGGTAACACATGGGTGTTGTAGGAGGTCATGCATATCCCAGTTCTAAAGCAGAGTTTGATTTCTGTTAGAAAGTTGGGTGATGAGGGTTGCATAGTAACTCTCACAACGGACTCTTGGAAGGTTACCAAGGGTGCACTTATTGTAGCAAGAGGTAAGAAAGTAGGTACTCTTTATCTAACTACTTGTATTACTGATTCTCTTTCTGGGTTATCTACTTCAGCTGTAGATTCAAAGATGTGGCTTAATAGGCTTGGTCACATGAATAAGAAGGAGATGCATGTTCTTGAGTCAAAGGGTATGCTTTTGGATTTGAAAAGCATGAATCGAGATTTCTGTATGCAGAAGAAGAAAGTGATGTTTCTTGAGGAATCTGATGTTCGTGACAAGAATAGGAAAGCCTTGGTTTTCAAGGAGAAGATGACAGACAGAGATTAGCAGAAGGGGCTAAAGAATTTTGAGCAGAGCAAGGGTGATTTGGACAAGGGTTTGATCCAAAAGGAGCTCGTGGGTAAAGGTCATCACTCACACGTAAAACATAGAGACTGACATCGATTAGAAAATTGGCATCAGCATCTAGGTAAGGACTGACGTCAGCTATGTGCAACCCAACATCAGTGACTCAAGATAGATAAACACCAGCATCAGTCAGGCAGAACTGACATCAGTGATGAGGCAGTCACATGGAATCAATGTCAGTCGGGTGCAGGCTGAGATTTGACCGGCATCAGTCACTGAGATGAATTTTGGGTAGACAACAAGCTGTCAAGGAGTCTCAAGCACCCATATGGAGGACTTAAAGGGTAAGTAAGCCTCAAATTCATCATTTCCCTTCTTTACACTACTTTTTGCTCATTGATGGTAAAGAACTAGGAAGTTATTAAAGAAGCAGAGCAGGTAGATCCAAGAAATAGTGGGAGCTTGGCATGGATGAAGGATGTGATTCCTTGGAGAAGAACCAAATGGGATTTTTGGGTGGAGTTACCAGCTGGAAGAAAGCACTGAGAGATGAATGGATGTTCAGGATAAAGAAGAGTAGGAATGGACACGTGAGACAGAAGGCCAGGGTATATGGTCTTGAGTAAGCTATAGGACAATGGAGGTTTGACCATTGTGTTTCTCTTTACCAGGTTGGATAATATTAGCTAAATTATCATGTTACTGTATTGTGTGCTTATTGTAAGGTTACACTTATAGGGAGTTACTGAACTAAAGGTAAAGCTAGTTCAGAAGTATGTCATGAGGAATCTAGGAGCAGCAAGATTCTTTGGCATGAGTGTGTTTTAGGGACATGGAAGGTCACAAGTTGACTTTGTTTCAGGATGATTGTTTGAGATCGGTTAGCATGTCGATGGTTGGATAGTTCTATAAACAGTGTCTTGATTCACATAATGAGGTTGAGTACATGTGTACTAAACTTGAGTTTTCCCAAGTAGTGGGAGCTGTCAAAAATTTTGGAGCCAATCCAGGAAAGAAGCACTCAAGCGCAGTTCAGTAGAGTCTCAGGTATCTGAGAGGGACTAGTACCAGGTTGACATGCTATGCAGGGTCAAGTTATTTTCTACATGGTTTGTAGATGCAAATGTGGTAGGTGATTTGGATGACAGGAGGTGCACCATAGGATTTGTGGCGGTTGGTATTCAAGAGTGATCTTGAAGAGGGATACAAAGCCAAGGGAACAAACTAGATGATGTATAAGTATAGGTACAATTGCAGCTATTTATCTCCAAGTGGGAGATTGTTAGGTTGTGGAGCTAAAAGTTTCAACTATTGCAGACATGGAGGAGGTTACTGAGTTCCAGGGATACTAGCGTCGGCAGTGGGACCACCGTCGGTCATCTACAGTGCAGAAGGAAAACCGACATTAGTAGGATTCGGCCGACGTCGGTCACCTCCAGGCAGACAGGGACCGACGTCGGTCGCCTGTGGTGGTTCTAGAACTGTTCGTTGCACGGACAGTTAGTTCGTTGAACTGAGTGTTTGCATGTTAAGGGCTAGTTATAGTCTCGAGCTGCATGTCTAATTATTGTAAATTAAGATTCTAAGTTATTGTTTAAGTCTGGGATCTATTTATAGACCCATTGGCATGTATTGTAATTAAGGATTCAAGGAAGAGATCCTTCAAAGTGCAAATAGAGGAAGGCAAGGAAGATCCTTCCAAGTGTAAGATCATTTGAGTTGCAAGTTGTTGCAAGCTCATGGGAGAAGATCTACATGGTAAGTAAGATCACTTTGAGATCTATTTGAAGTACTTTGAGTACTTGTGTACTGGCAGGGTTATTACTGATTGGTTGAAGAGGTGAATACCAATTTTGTGTGTGAGTTATGTGTTGGGACCATTTTTGGTAGGAGAGTGAACTCTTTAAGAAACACTTGAGGTGTGGGAAGCTTCTAAGAGGTGTGGAGAAGAAGTGGCATCTTCTTTATTGTATTTTCTTTTTAGATGAGTATTAATACAAGATTGTGTATTGTTTCTCATATTCTGTGCTATTTTTGAATTCTAGTAACTTGTTCATTCTGGTATAATTCCATGTTTAGTTGTTAATACAAGGTAATCATATATACTCTTATTGGTGGAGTAGGATCCTGACATCATTGACCTTAATAATTCAAGAAATGAACAAATCAACAATAGTTCACACAAGATTTTTGAGTAAAAATTACAATTAGGTTCTTTGAGTGCCACTTATGTTATCTTTACAACAACCATCCATTTTATTTCTTTGATTAATAAGGGAAACATAGGGGGAAAAAATTGGGATGAAAGCCAACAAGGAGGAAAGATAAAACAAACAAAATCAAACCTAAACCATCAACAAGGGATGATAAGGAAAGAAAAATAAAATAGGGAAGGGAAAAGAAAAGGTATTCATAGGAAATGTTTAAGAAAGTGCATACTTGAACTAGTCAGTCACTTGATTCTTTAAGGTTTTTATGAGGGAAAAATAAACATGTAATTGCTTTTACATTTTCCTTTATGTTGGAAAACACTATCCCATAAATATTTATCAATGTTATTCTCACACAACTCAAGAAAACTTAGACTATAAAATTGTGCATTATGTTTGTCTCTAGATTTCAAAAACCATGAGGAATATAATTTAAAATAACCTCAGCCTAGAAAACACTATCCCATAGATATTTATCAATGTTCTTCTCACACAACTCAAGAAAACTTAGACTATAAAATTATGCATTATGTTTGTCTCTAGATTGCAGAAAGCATGAGGAATAGGGTTTTAAAAATACCTCAGCCCATACATTATATTATATTGAAGGATAGGATTGGGTATTCACACCCACCTAACTGATTGGAAGATCCAACCTAAAATTGATATGTTTTTAATGGCAGTCAGTATATGAGTCACTTGTTAGTTTTTCCTTGATGTATATAGATGCTTACATAACCTCCCCTTTGTTGTCCTTAGCATATAGAAGGCATGAGAATGGTTTAGGTCCTTCTAATATCAAATACCTTATAAATTTTTCATCATTGGTTAAATTATGTGGAGAGATGGGATGAATCAAATCACCCTTAGCTTGCATTTCCATTTTCAAGATTTTTTCATGTAGGCCACCATATGTTTAACTTCCCATTTATAGCTTAACTTACTCTTCTATTAAGAGGAAATTTTGGGTACTATCAATTGATTTAGATGTGAGGTTTAAATGAAGAGATAGATCATCAATTTTAAATTATTCTATCTCATTTTCCTTATATGGAAAACCTATTCCTTCTTGGTTTCCTTCTTCTACTTCATTCCCTGCTACTAATGCAGGAAAAGTCTCATTATTGACACAAAGATGTTGACCATATTGGACTAGTACATTAAAATAAGTAGTAACATCTGAGGGTAATAAATCATATTCCTCATCCAATATTTAAAACTCCTCTAATGGTTATTTTGTATGATCACAAGAGATGTCTATTTGTTCATTTTATGTGAACAACTTCTCATCAATTTGATTTTTAACTATTAGGCTACCTTTTACAACTATTTCCTCTTCATATTCAGATTCATCATCATTACTATTTTAGCCTTCATATAATGGATCATACTTGTAATATGGTATGTCCTCAATGTGCATGATCAGATCTACATTAGTGGTGCATCTAAACTCACAGACTCTGAATGGGGCATTAGGATATGTAGCTTCATAGATTGGATAGTACATTGCCACCTAATTATCTCTTACAAAAAATAGTGATTGATTAGTAAAAATACCTAAAGATACTAAATCACTAAAATTAGAAGAAATATCATGTTGATTATACACAAAATTAACTAAGTTATATGCATTAAATAAATAATTAGGATCCTATTTTATCACTGGAAGGTTTGGATAGATAAAATATTGTGGAAATGCTTCATTATAAGGTGCGTATCAGTCCATGAGATGACTTGTAGGCATGCTACCTCAATGATTTTGGGTAGAAATACCCTGAGTCAATATTTTTTGCTCTATACCGATAGCTTCTTTGTAGATTGATGCTAATGAGACAAGAGTAAATGGGTTCATCTTAATGAACATGGAAATTATAAGATCTAAGGCTTGGAGATACAACCTGATTATTACATCCTCTATTTTTAGGAAAAACATCCCTCTACTTAGTGTATAGTTTATGCAATCTATGATTGAATATACTAACTAGCTACTTAGGCACTTTAAAAACTATGTTAAACTAGTATAACAAGATAGAAGGGTCAATGGGCACACTAAAATTGTTAAGGAATAGGTTTTCAAAGATGGCCCATGTTGTGATGAACCCTTATAGTAGACCAAGGTACCAATAATAACAATTCTAATCCAATAAAAAATGATAATAACTGATATGCCACATCCTCATGTTGAATCAACTTTTTGATAAAGGGTTATCTAAAATCTTATATGTGTTTTGTATACACATAATATTTTCAAATTTTATCAAATATTGATGATTTAAATTTTATAATAACCCATCAAGACGTAATCTCTCTGAGTTCATGCCCTAATGGGTGCATCAAGAAAGGGGTGGGTAGACCATTAATGCTTTATAGGATTGTTGTCTGTTGTATCCACTTATTACCAATCTAACCAGCTCCTAAAACCATTTCCCTAAGCTATTACTCCTTTTTTACATGTTCCTCTAGTATTTTCCTACTTTCCATCTTTATTTTCCTCATTGTATGCCCCTTTTGATACTCAGTTGTACTAGGTCAACTGGGTCGACCCTATATAGTTATGGGTAAAATTCACTAAGGGTTTAGGTTGGTTCTTGGCTAACCTAGCCCATGACGTAGTGAATTTTTGTCCATAATTTTACTAGGTCAATTGGGTTGACCCTGTCAACTAAATTTTTTGGAAGGGCTTAGGGTTAAATCCACCTATGTATATAATATCATTTTTTCATTATTCACATAATGATTAAGAGTTGTCTATTCACTTGTATTTATTTACAATCTGCTCTTCCACCATTCTACTTGAGGAGTCTTATCTTAAGGTTTATATTTAAATAATTTAGTCTTGAGGAGAAGTCTTGGATACTTTGGCCTTTGTTAGTGATCCTTATAAAACCATAACAACCTCTTTCAAATACCCTTTAGCCAAGGGAGATATTAAGTCTCAATAAGTTCATCATTTAGGTAAGTATTCTCTAACATTGCTGCTCTCTTTAGTAGATAGAAGTATCATAAGTATTGGCTTCGAATAATATTAGTCTTTTTTTCCATGTATTAGGGTATTACTCATACATAGCTTAATTGATATTCTCCTATGCATGCATTTTTTATTTCTAACCCTGACTTTGTGCCACAATCTTTGGTGAGCACTAGATTATATTCATTTACTTTACTTATTATTATTTTAGTGAATATAAAACTTAGGATTCTCTTAGGGGTATTGCATAATTTTGCTTGATTGGAAGTTTTGTAACCCTCTCTATCATTATGTATTATGATAAGAGGTCCCCTAATCAGGGCTAGTGGATCCCCATATTGGTCATGTTCTCAATTATCTAATGTGTCCCCAGTTAGAAGTGTATGGTATGATCTATCTTATATGAGTTAGGATTGATTTATTAACACGAAGTATTTTTAATTTTGTACATTCTATTGAACTGATGTGAATCAAACTCTTACAAGTTTTATATCACATTTTTCATTATTTTATCATTTTATTTCTCTATATTTATGATACTAGGTCGACACTATCGATATAGCTCAAACTTATGTGCATAGGTTTAACACATAGTCACATTAATATGAATCTTTTTTTTTTATGTAGGTTCTTTATTATGTACATGCTACTAAGTTGACTCTGTCAACATAGTACACTTTCAAACTTCTAAATCAGGCTACTAGGTTGACCCTATCAACTCTATACATTTTACAAGTTTTCAACAAATAGGAAACTATAAAACTAAGTCAACCCAATTGACTCAGTTGGTATAATTTATAAGTATACTTCAGGGTACTTCAATAACAATCTCATTCTCCTCTACATCCTCCAACCCACCAAGGTTATTTTATATCCTTCTCTATCATTTTTTATTCATTATAATTCTATTTTTCATAGTTTGCAATCTTTAAAACTGCTATTGTATAGCCAACTAGGTTGACCCTATCGACATAGTTCTATATATTATATTTTGTTTAAAAAATTACGTCAACACTATCAATGTAGTTATTTTTTAGACCCTTGCTTCCATATTATAGTAGCAACGTTATTGACTTTGTTCTTTAATCTTTTTATACACTATCATCTAAAATGACACTATACTATATTTTGGAATTAACACTTATATGTTAATAATTAGCTCACACTTTCATTTCTTATTACTTGCATGCTTAGAATAGATCACATAGTTTAATTTGGTGTTTTTCAATATACCATTTAGTTGCATTTTTTTCTCTTTTATACACGCACTACCAAATCACATAATCTTAAAACACATTTTAACAATTGTCTACCCAAGGCCTACCTAATTAAATTTCATCACCAAAAGGGAAGTCAACTTGGGTTTTTGGCCAAGTATAAACACATGGTTAATGGTATATATTGGCTAAGCACCTGACACCCTTATCATTTTGGTATGTGAAGTGAGGGGTTAGGCCCCAATACCAAGCTCGTATCATTGCCAATATAGATCCCTTTCATCCTAAATGTCCTGAAACCATCCATATATTGCTTTCTAGTTCCTTTCTTACAACCAAATACTTATCACATCTAAAATTATATTGTAATAACTTAACAACATTCAGGTTGACCACTTAGCTTTTACTTTCCAATTTGATTGCTTACTCTTTTCTCAATTGTGTGTTGTATTGCAAAAACCTATACTAGCCAATGTTGGTGTAAGGTTTTATGTTGTGTGCCTTAATTGGATCATCCTCCTTAACCCAATTAATTATGTGTTTCTTTCATTTATTGATTTCAAAATTACTTACAAATTTTTTATTATTTCAATACACAGTCATTTTGCTTGACATAGTCTCTCACAAATTATCTATTTCCCTGACTATAGTACTAAGTTGACCCTATCGACATAGTCCTCTTTTTTGCTTCCCTAGATATAGAACTAGGTTGACCCTATTAACTCTATATATTATTTTTCCTATCTCTTGCCCTGGTTACATAACTAGGTTGACCTAGTCAACCCTATATCCTTATTTCATTTTTTAACCCCTATTTTTATTCTAGGTCAACCTAGTCGACTCTATACTTTTCTTGATTTCCCTATTTATCTAACTCAATTATCTCCTCTTTATTAGCATTTTTTTCATTTCTCTTAATTCATCATGAAGTCCCCTATTATAATCTTCTTGGATAGCTTGAATCCATTTAGATAATATATGAGGTATTCATTCTTCCTTCTCTTTTCCTCCCAAGAGCACCATCATTCTTGGGGCACCTCTTCCCCTCCATCCATAGATTTTCACATGGTGAAAACCACACCTCAAGATGAAGTTGATGGGTCTGACCCTTTTTATACCTATCAATACCCTTCTCATCTTCAAAACCTTCAAACTAATGTGGGAATAATTGACACAAGTTTAATCAATAATACCACTAATAATCCATCTTCTAATAACCCTCCCCTTAATACCAATTCAAGGAGTGCTCATACTTACACCAACTAACATATTGATACAACTCAACCTATTACATAAGTTATCTAGCAAATGAATATAATGCAAACCTCTAACACATCTTAAATGATGCAACTCCTAAACCATTTTATTTTATTAATATGGATAATCAACTTGTGGTTATTTATCCTCAAGCTAATCCTAATTATATTCCTCCACCTCTTCGAGATGCCTCAGGAAATGTTATTCCTCAATGCATAATGAATAATAAGATGCTGAAAACTATTAAAAATGATCCTTTATCTCCATTCATTGTGTCTATTAATATTGGTAACATATCTCCAAATATCAAGTATGATGGGACTAAATATCCTACCTCATTTCTCAAAGACTTTAGCAACCTTTAAAAAGAGTGGATCCAAACTAATACCTTCACCACAACTAAACTCTTAGTCAAAACCTTTACTAGTGATGTATTAGAATGATACAATCAGCTTACCCAACATTCCGTTTAGCAATTAGAAGATCTGGTAAATATTTTAGTTAAAGAGCTTCAACTCAATGATCTTCCCAAAAAATTTATTAGCCACTTCATCAATACTAAGCAATCTCCCATTGAATCAGCTCATGACTTTATCAAAATATGGAAATAATTGGCCCATAAAGCCAACCATAACATGACTGATGATAACTTGTTCAAACTCTTTATAACTACTTTGACTCTTTATCTTTAATATAAGGTTTGAAATTTTTCTCCCCAAACACTTAATTAATATCTTGACCAAGCTAAACATTGAGACTTTATCATAAAGCAATTCAAACCTAATCCTAAACTTTTTAAAGGATTTTCTCAAAAATCTACTAATTCTATCATTAGTAATACTCTTCAAACCAAATTGGGAGTTCCCAAAGCTAAAATTCCTTCGTATTCTCACACACCAATTTTTTTACAATAAATGAAACAATTTTTACCACCCTCTAAATATTTCACATATTCTAACACTCCTCCCAAATTATATGACCCTAATCAATTTTGTTGGTTCCATGATGACATTGATAAATCTTATTAATCTTGTAGAGGATTCACTAAATTTTTTGTCTCTTATATGCTTGGTGATTCATTTAATCATGAAGATATGATCAACCTTCATCATCAAGAGTACATTTTTTATTCTCAAAAATGATAGGTTTCTAAAGATTCTACCTCAAATAACCAAAAATCTTCCTCTAAAAATAATAGTCAACAAAATACCAAGGGTGTTTATGCTATTGATGTAAATTATGACCAATATTATACCAATTATCAATATGTTAACACTTCTAAGGTCAATTATTGTCTCAAGTTAGGCCATAAAGATCCTATTACCAAACCTAAAAAACCATATTTAGAAGAACAACTTCTCAAAGATACTACCACCACTAATCTATCTTTGGAAGCCCTTGAGGAACCATCCCCTCCTTCTAAGCCTCCAACCACTTCCCCTCCTTCAAAATCCACCTTACCTCCAAAACATCATGTTAGTTCTTCTTCTAAATCTCATCGGAACATTCTTGAAGAACTTAACTCCATGCCTTGTAATATTCCACTTATGGAGTTGGTTCACACTTCTCTCTATCATCATAAGTTCCTCATGTAATAATTAAAAAAAATTGAAGATCCATCCTCTATAGATGAAGAACTACCTTCTATTAAACCTCAACTTACCAATGTACATACTATTGAAACCATGTGTCCTTATTCTAAGCCTTCTATTGAATTTCTTGAAGAAAACATGATTAATGATGAAATCCTTTTTTTCACCAATGATCTATCACTATTAATTAAAATAGCCATTAATATTACCCTTATTTGTAAAGTTCTAGTTGATGAAGGCTATGGTATTAATGTGACATCTTTGTGGCTTATCCAACAACTTGGTTATAAAAAGGATCATCTCAAGCAAACCCATCTTACCTATTATGGTTTTCATAAGACTAATCAAAATCCACTTGGTTGTATTTGGCTTCCCCTAACAATTGGACCTAAGATCATTTGAACTAAGATTATGGTCCTTGATTCAACTTTATCTTATAATATACTCCTTGGTCACCCTTGAACTAATATAATGAGGGATATTTATTATTATTGTAGCTAATGCATTAAATTATTGCATAATTAGAAAATGGTATAAGCATGATGTTGATCACAACCCTTGGAGTTTTCAAATTCTAAATCACAAATCTTAGTATCATATTCCTACAATTCCTAATATTGATAGTGTTCTTTTACCTAAGTTTATCAACATCAATCCTGATTTACAAGTCACTCTTGCTGACTCAAATGATGATGAAAATAATGATTTTAAACATACTTACAATATTACTAAGACACCTCCCTATATTTTAGAGTGGATTCCTCATTCCTTATTACCTCAAGAATTTACAATTCCTCTTATTGATGAAATCATTGATTTTCCCCTCTATGCAATGCTCAAGAGCCTTTTTTACTAGAAGATGCCTTCACTTGCAATGATTTTTGAGTAGATAAATAGTTTAAAGATCCTCTCATCATGTATCCATGTATATTTATTAATATTAGGATTTCACCTTATGAAACTCCCCTTGAATCTCAAGCATGTATAATTTATCCAACATATGATGATAATTATATTATGGCCCAAGCTCAATCTCAAGACTTGGATGTTCAAAATTATCAAAAAACCTTAGCACAAATTCATGATTTTAACTAAGATGTTCATTCAATTTCTATGGATCATGACTTATATCCCAAAGGTCATGTGCCTCCTACCAATTCTCTGCTTCTGAATACTCCTTAAGTGATAGAGCAAATTATACCTTCTAAATCTTCAAAAATTCCTACAAATTCTTTACCACCTATAGATCCCATCATTTCATCTGATCCTTCCCCCATCAATGAAACTAATAAAAATCTAATCGCTCTCAATCCATCTACTTCTCCTACTCCAAATATTACACTTGATTTCAAGGCAAATGATGTTCATTAGATACATTCTAAATATGATCACCATGGTTATAAAATTATAGATCTTAAAGTATATGTTGAGTATTATGGTCCTCTTCCCATAATGCCTAGTGATAAATCCATTATTTCACTACTTCATGCCTGAGAACCTCAACTTCCATAGAAACATCATAAACTTGGGAATTTTCAAACTAAAACCCCTTATTTCAACAACTTTGTTGCTAGCATTAATCCCAAAACTAATCCAATTTATGATTTACCTAATTCACCATACCATTTCCAAGATGGAAATACTATTCTTATCAAAGAAACCAATCATATTAAATATGGTACTCCATCATGTTCTCACCCAATTAAAGTCTCCCATGAACTCTCACCTATCGAGTATGATAATTTTAACTTACTATTTGATACATGTTGTGAAATTTTTGCTTGGTCTTATGAGGACATTCTTGCTATTAACCCTAGAATTATGGTGCATAACATCATTACTTATCCTAATTCCAAGCATGTTCATCAAAAGCAAAGTAAATTTCCACATAAGGTTTCAAATTTATGTTATAAGAAGATCATCAAATTACTCAATGCTAAGTTTATCAAACTAGTGGAATATTCTAAATGGGTTTCTAACATAGTTCTTCATACATAAAAATGCCACCATGGTTATTTGTATTTGTACTTATTTACACAATATTAACCTCACTTGTCCTAAAGATAACTTCCCCTTACCTTTAATAGATGCCATTATTGATTCTAGAGCTAGTTACAAAATGTTACCTCTTATGGATGTATTCTTCGGTTACAATCAAATTCACATTGCCCTTGAGGACCAACATAAGACCACTTTCACCATGGAATGGGGAACCTATTATTATGTCAAATTGTCCTTTGGTCTCAAAAATGCTTGAGCCACTTACCAATGAGCAATGACTCACATCTTTCATGATCTTATCCATAAAATTGTTGAAACTTATGTGGATGACCTCATTTCTAAATCCAAAAGCTGTAAGACTCATCTTTCTGATCTTGTCATCATATTTGACCATCTTCTTAAATATAAAGTTAGACTAAGTCCTTATAATTGTGTCTTTGGTGTCACCATGGAAAATTATTAGCATTCCTAGTATTTATTTGTCATATTGATGTTGACATAAATAATAATAGTGATATCATCAACATGCCCATTCCTTAATATATTCCAAACATTCATACCTACTTAGGCAAACTTGGGGTAATCATATGATTCATACCTGAAATGGCATACCATATCCACTCTATAAATTCTCTTCTTAATAAAGGTAATGCTTTAGAATGGACAAACCCTTATCAAAAATACTTTGATAACATGAAATAATCATTGCTTCACCCACCTATGCTTCATCATCCTTTTAATGATTGCCCCTTAATTCAATATACTTATTCCACACCCATATTAGTTGGGTCAATGCTTACCCAACAAGATAATACTGGAAGAGAGTATGTTAAATACTACATTAGCCAAGGCCTCATCTATTATGATAAATGCTATACTAAATTTTAATGTGATTGCCTTACCATCTATTTCACAATTGAAAAGATTTAATATTACATGTTTTATCAGACTACTTATGTCATCATTCATTTAAACCCCTTTCACTAGTTCTTCTCCAAAGCCTTTCTTCTTAGAGATAGAATTGGCAAATGGATGGTCCTCATTATAGAATTTTATATCTACATTCTAACTCAAAAATCTATCAAAGAACAATTCATAGCTGACCAACTTGCCACAACTCCTGTGCTAGCTACCAATCATTTTCAAGATAGTCTTCCAAATGATAATATTCTCTATATTGAAGGTCTCAATCAAGATATTTCACTTAAAGATTACTTTCATAACTTTACCACTGATCTCAAAGCCATTAATCTTGATGAGTTTTTTATTCCCCCTAATACTACTAAACTAAAAGTAGTTATCAAATAGATTCCTAAAATTAATGTTAACTTTCATGAGGATACTTGGACCCTTCACTTTGATGGTGTTAAATGCCTTCAAAGAGATGGGGCATGTTGTATTCTTACAAGTCCTCTTGGAAAAATTATTCCTTTATCTTTTTTGCTTAACATTTGATGTAACCAATAATATGGATAAGTATGAAGCACTAATCCTAGGCATGAGAGTTTCCCTTGATTTATACATCCAATACTGCATGATTTAGGTGATTCTTAGCTTATTTGTCACTAAGTCAATGGTGATTACCAATGTAAAAGTGAGAATCTCATTACTTATCATCAAATTTCAAATTTCAACCACTCTCTCTAAAGAATTCATTTATTTCACTATTGAGCCTATTCCTCGAGATCAAAATTCCATTGTTGAGTCCCTTTCTTCTTCAACCTCTCTCTTTCATCCCCACTAGGTTGTTTTGAATCCCACTTTTATTATATAAATAAGAAAATCTCTATCTTCTACTCAACCACCAGATTCACTTATTTGCCATATTAAGGATATTACCATCTAACAAAGCCCATGGTATAAATACATCATTCAATTCTTGGAACATCAACTTTATCCTCATAACTTAGATTCTCATGGAAAAACTTGTATTTGTAAACAAGATTTTGAATATGTATTTTGATACAACATCTTTTATTATCATAATTCTAAAGGTACCTTCCTCTATTGTGCTATGAAAGATGAGGTCCCTCTTTTTATTCAACAAGCACATGGGGCATTTGTGGTGGAAACTATAGCAGACATGATACAACCCACAAATACCTACATATGGGATAATTTTGGCCTACTCTTGAAAAGGATGCAATCAAATTCAGTAAAAAGTGTACTCCTTACCAACTTCATGATGATCTAATTCATTCACCTCTAGTCAATCTTAAAACTATCAAATCTCCTTGGCCATTCTTTATGTGTGGATTATATCTCATCAAAAAATTACCTCGATGTTAATATGGGTATGTTTTTATCTTCATAGCTATCAAATATTTACCAAATAGGTTGAATCCATGCCCCTTATTAATGTCACTGGTAACACCATCAAAAAAATAAATCTTAATCAAATTATTTTCCATTTTGGCATTCCCCATACTATCATTTTAAATAATGGTGGTAATTTTAAAAACAAGGATGTCAAACTGCTCTATGTTAATTTGAAAATCAATCATAAATTTTCCACACCCTACCATCCACAATGTAATGGCCAAGCTAAGACCACCAAAAAAAATTTCAACAAAATTCTCCAAATGAAAATTCATGAAAACCACATGGATTGACACCTTTATCTATATCTAGCTCTTTGGGCCTATCAAACTAACATACATACTACCACTGGGGCAACACCATTATCTCTAGTATATGGTTTTGAGTCAGTCCTTTCATAATAATTTGAGTTTCCCTTTCTTCATAGATATCTTCATGGCATCATTCCTAATGAATAATTACATGAATGTCACCTTCATGCCCTTGATTTATTTAATGAACACCATCTTTCTTCTTTGTAACATAATCCCCAATACAAGGCTCATATTTCTAAACAATATAACAAATGTGTTAAAATTTACACATTTAATGTTGGTGATATTTCCCTTAAATTAGATTACACCCATGATAAATAAGGTAAATACGCCTAAAAATGGTGGGGCCCCTATTGAGCTAGATACATTCTTGGTCCAAGTACCTATCATCTTCAAACCAATGAAGGCCATGTTTTCAAAGAACCCACCAATGCTCAATTCCTAAAAAAATATTTTGCCTAAAATCCTTCCCTTCTTTTCATATTCATATTATATCTATCTAATAATTTTTGTAGTTTATTTACTTGGGTCTCACCCTCTATAGCAGTTCTCTCTTTTTACAAACCTTTATTCCTTCATTTTTGGTCTCTTGGTTTCCCCTTTTTCTCTCATGAGTTACATTGTAAAACTATGGATAGGACCTAGTCTTCCTCATGATGTACTATAGTTTTATTAATTTCATACTTTTTACACACTTTTTGGCACCCTTTAGGTTTCTATTTTATGATTTTTAGTGTAAGACCATGGATAGGACCTTGCCTTCCTCATAAAATACCATATTTTTTCTTATCCCATTTATGTTTTCAATACTTTTTGGCACCCTCGTCGGTTCTTCTTTTATGAGTTGTAGTATAAGACCATGGATAGGACCTCACATTCTCATAAAATTACTATCATGTCATTCCTTTTCTAGATTACAAGTTTTTTATCCTTGTTTTACAATTTAGATTTTGCTTCTTTTGATAGATGGGATTTGCACAAAAATCTATGTCATCCATGTTTTCCTTCATTCCCATCATTCTTATGATAAGAAATCACACTTTATTGTCATTAAATCCATTTTTCACCCTTTGTCACATTTTTGTGATTTGAAGTAATTTATATTGTTCCATGTGTCATTCCTCTTGATTTTCTTTCATTTCACTCTAAATTGGATAAAACAAGGTTGAAGTCAAGATAACATTTTTATTTTACATATATTTATGAGACTCTTAGACACAATTCTATCTGAAGTTCTTTATCTTAGAAATTAAGTCCCAAGTATTAAAATGTAATTCATCTTTATCACCCATGTTTAGTTTTCCAAATCCATATGGAGGAGGAATATAAAAATCAATCACAAAATTTCAAAGCCAAATCATTTGAAACAAAAGGCAATGATATAAAAAAAAGGCAACATACAAATATTAAAATTCAAAATAACATAAAAGATGTGATTATAAGCACATATCCTATCTCTAGTAAAATCTCAAACTTCAAAGTTAGCCTCATATATTTGAGGTCTATTGGGGTGAAATAGGCTAATAGATTAGAATAGGATAATTCAACAAACTCTATGGTGCTACCTACTTTCTCATGAAAGTACCCAATATTTGTAGTAGATTGATGGCTCTGTAAAGGGTCTTAGGGAATGGGGAATATGTTATGGGAAGGTAGGTCCTATTGATGCCTAAAATTCTTGCTCTAGGTAAACAACCTTATATGGGAAGCTTATAGATGTGGGACTTAAATGTGGTTTGTAAAGAAACATCTAGGGTTTTAGAAGTTAGCTCTTCAAATAAATTTAGGGATGAAAAGGGATAAGAAGGAAATACAAAATAAAACTAAAATAAACTAACTAGGGTGATGCACCAAGATATTTAAATTATTGACCTACAATTGCATAAAATAGTTCAAATCTGTGAAAATCATAGACTATTAAAGGAGCATATGAATGAATTAAAGTCTATAACACAAACAAGAACCAATACTATAGAAGAAGAGAATGGAGATAACAAAACAACAATAAATCTTTACTTAGTTTGACACAGAACACCACATCGTCTTCATTGGTGGGTAAAAAACATTATACAAGAGGCCAAAAGGCATATTATACAATATTTGATCCTTCCCATGAGGGGAACCTATTAAGGTTGTATAATGAAAGACAAAATAACTTATAGCTACTTTTATTCTAAAACTAGACTCTTACAAATGATTACTCTCTAATAATAGCAAAAAAAAATGTTCATCTACCCCTTTCAAAAGAAAAGGGCTTGAATTATATAGGCACAATAACCTCTTGATTAAATAACACCTAGAATAGGCACTCACACTCATGATGAGGTCATTTCAAATTATTAAGGAGCTCTAATTCATGAATGCAATTAGCCTTCCAAATCCTAGATATGGTGCAACTGTAACACCTTATGATGCCCACTATGCTTATAATAAGCATGGTGGTGACACATGTCTACCTATAGCATATTTTTTAGGAAACGGGGATCCACTCCTCTCATCAAATATCACTTTTTGAAAGTTTGACAAGAAAATTTTGCTCTTGAAGAGTGTTGGGATGACACATGGTGGGTTTTCTTCCTTTGTTGTAACTACTTGGTGGGTCCCCCTTCCTAACTCCATTAGCCAATGTCACAATCTTGAGCCCTTAAAAAATATCCTTTACTATTGAGTAGTGTCATGACACCATGTGGTGATTTGGTACTATTCTTGGGGAATTTGAGCATTTATTTACAAAAATGAGCATGGGGGCACCATGTGGAATGTTTGCATCTCTCTTTGAGACCAAATGGTAGGCCCTATCTATTATCCTATTGGCCAATAATGGTTCTCAAAATACTGATAGAAATAATCCTCCCTTAGATAAGTACTAGGATACCACATGTCAAATGGATGATTCTCTTGGGGAAGTCAAGAACTTCTTCATGTTAAAATAGCATCAAGATACCATGTGGCTATAGTAGAGGGAAGTTGAGACTTAGCCAAAATATAAAAGGCACCCAAATAAAAGAGAAAGTTAAAATCACAACTATAAAATTCCATCAAGCATGTTTAAGACCCAATACTAACTACTCTAAAACTCAAAAATGTTGATAATGATCCATAGTTCCTGATGAATCAAAGGGGAATCCACATGTGGATGAAAAGACCCAAAAATTTTGGTTTCACAAACCACTCAAGGAAAAACTACAAAAAGGGTAAGAATCTACAAAACTAATAAGTTCTAAAGAGAAGCCTTCAAAGGCATCCACTCTTCCTCCTTGGGTTGAGTCTTCTTATTCAAAGGCTCAAAGGCTCTATCTAGATCTATGATCTCCTTGAAGGAGACACTTCTCAAACCTTAAACTACCACCATCATCTAAAACTCTAGCTAAGTGAATGGTTACAATATGGTCTCCACCTTGAAGATACTTGGTGATTAACTGAGAGCCATAAACATGGTCTAGTTAGTCTACTTCTTATCCATTAGCTTTTTTATTTTTCCTTCAAAAGGATGGAATTATCCATAAGGAATGGGTAGGGGAGTCCTAACTAGACTAATTATTTGGTATGCCCCTTCATATCATGAACTACCTTTTCTAAGGTATCTAGAAATGCCTTATACTTTACATCTATCTTGTTACATCTCAAACAATTATTGACCTTGACCACCATATACCTTTATTTAGTCACCCTTCCTCCTTGTAGTGTACCATTCATTGTGCAATAAATCTTTTGGATAAGGAGATACGAGTCCTAAACTTTATAAGACATAAAGATAAGGACTTGATCTATGGATGCACTTACCTAGGAGCTTAGTCATTATGAGTCTATGATTATACAAAGCATTGGATTTAAGTTAGCATTCACATTCTTTATTCTCTCCCATTAGGATATTTACAATTATTGTACCATGGGAAGGATCCATGTGGTCTGGGAGTGGGTGGCAAGGTCATTTTTCAATTGAAGGATCTCTTGGTCCTTGGCTAAAGACTCCTGCTATGTCTATTACTATAATTTTTTATGTGTTATATTAGAGTCTAAGAGAATATAGTAGGTATGCATAAAATCTAACTCCTTTTCTTGTAGCTTAACTTCTATGGTTGCCTTTTCTTTCTTTAGACCATTTATCTCAATCTCAAATTTAGCTACTTGAATCCATAACTAGGCCCTCTAACTAGCCTCTACCTAAAAATTCTTGACGGTGACATGAATTTGAAGGCTAAACCTCATTTTATTGAGCTCTACATATTTTTCCTTGGCTTCAATGTTGAGGTAATCGACCATAGCTTTCACCCTCATGAGTTCTAGCTTCATCTTCTCCAATTGACAGTCTACTTTGATATAGGATGTGGTGATGGAATTTTGTGTTTCTTCCATTAATTCAAGTCTATTAGTGGGCATATCTAGGCTAAGGTTGAGGTTGATGGCATGTATTGAGTATTCCCCTAGCTGTATCTATTCTTGGGGCTTGACTACTTAGGGTTCCATGTGTGCAATCATTGAGTATTCGCATGTGAGGCACCACTAGGGACTTAGCCTATTTTCCTATTCTTTTCTCTACCCAAGCCTCTTAATCTTCCCTGTCAATCACCATCTACTAATGAAATTTATATTATAACTAAATATTTCCCCCATGAAGGGGGATCTTTATCTAAGTCTAAAAGGAATGGTCACTTGTTGTTGTGAATAAGTGGATATTATTCCCTCAAAGTCAAGTGAGTGAAAGGTTAGGGTAGATGAAGAGAAAAGTGTAAGGATATAGAGTGGGGTAGAAGGTGATTATGCCATAATAGATGATGATGTAGATGATAAGAGTAGAGGAGTGAGAAATGATGCAAGGGAAGTGATAAATTGCACTAAGGAAAGTGGAATGATCTTGGTGATAATCTAGGTGAATGAAAATGACACAAGGGAGGTGATTGGATGGGTAGTGGATAGTGTCATAATTTTGATAGAAATAATGGAGGGAAAAGAGGGAGTGAAGAATGAATTAGAGGTAGAAAGAAGGGGCTGGGAATAACACACCTTTTTTTGTGGGGGCTTAGGAGAAAGACTAGAAACTTATGTCTTGGGTTGTCTGGGCTGAGATGACCCCACCGTAAGATGCCTTGAAGAGGCCTAATACTATTATGGTGTAGTTAGATATGGTTATAGAGGAAGAAGCTAGTTTACAAGATTTTGTATCACCTCAACTTCTTCTTATTTCTTCAAAGGAGCATCCTCCTCTTCCTCAGAAGGTGTATCCTCCTCTTCTTCTTCTTTTTCAATAGAGAATTTTCTTTTTGCTAGAGCTTCCACCTCATGGTGCTCATCCCAAAAGTTTTCAAATGTTTCATCTATGTCAATGTCCTCAAAATTTAGAAATGGATCACTAATTTCTTTCCTATATTTCCAATAGGTGTCTATTTTCTCCTAGTTCCAATCTCTTTGGATGGGCTGCACCCTTAGTCCCTTTATCAATTTCTTCATGGGGTCAAACTATCAGACTACATATAAGGACTCACATATCTTGTGGGTATTCAATGGGATATTAGATAGATCTATGTGATACTTGATTTCATCCTCCACTAGAGATCTTCACCCCTTGAGGCATGGTTGGGGACTTTGATTAAATGGAGTGGTAGTCTTTAAGGAGGCTATGTGACCAATTGAGTCATAATTCTATTTGTCATCAATCTGATCGAGGTAGAGCTCTACAATATTAAACACAATAAGGTGTTATTATGACATTTTCACCATTATGATGCCTCCTATTGAGAATAAGACATTGTATAGGGCCTTCTTCTTCCACCCTGTACCATAAACTAAGTCCATTACATTGAGTTGGTGAGCTAACTCCAAGGTTAAATTTCTATCTATGAGTAAGTGAGGGAGATAGAAAGGATCTTCTTTGAATTCATGTGCTTGAATGAAGGTGAAATGGGCCCCAAATAACTAGACAAATAGAATTATTCCACTAGTTAGCCATGACCTTTGGTTGTCTATCATTCTAAAAGTGATGGTCTCCTAGCTAAGGTCAATCAAAATTAAGGACAAGAAGGACTCTAAAAGCTTGTAGTAATCCTACATGGTTGACAAGATGTGGGTCCGTGTAGTGATGGGGATCATCATGTTAGGGTGAGTGCCTATCTCAATGGATTTGAAGGTGAAGTATGAAGAGAATAAGTAAGAGTTATGATACAAGATTAGATGATGGAGGAAGGAGGAATACCTAAAGGTATTAAGTATTGAGAAGTTAGCCAACTCATTTTTCATGGAGGTAGCGATGGCATCTACAAATTCCATCTTGTAAACCTTATCTTTACTCATCATCCTCAAATAGAATAATACCCATAATTAGAAGTCAATAATGTGAAAATTTGATTCCATACCAAAGATAAATTTCAACATATAAAGGGCATATTTCATGTCCTATATTACAAAGCTCATGAGAACAATGGTCAAAGGAGGAAATTTAGTATATTTTATATAGAGGAGTGAATTGATTAACTTTTTCTTGTGGACCTGGGGGTCCTAGATAGTTTTTAGGATTTCCATACTATAGACATTAATTTTGGGGTCACTCAAGAGTTGGAGCATCTCCTTTATAGCATTGGTATTAACATCCAATTTTAGGTGGTTTTTGCCTATAGTAAAATTGTTACTAGCATCATTCTATCTGCACATAAGGTGATGATCTCTAAGAATGGGTACATAAAAGGCACCATGTACTATGTGAGTGTGGAGTTCCAAGTATTATACTTGAAAAACTCATTGTCATTACTTCACACCTTTTAAATCATTTGAGTGTGGGTTCCTTCCCTTAGGCTCTTTGGGTTATTATCCAATCTAGGATCGAAGGTACTATCTAATAAGCTAGGACTAGTGAGGGGTCTTTATAGCATCCCTTGGAAATTATTTTGTTATTTGGTATTTTAGGCTAGTTGAGAAAAAGTGTAAGAATAGAATTTACTTACTGTGTACTGTGGGGGAAGGTCACCATGACCACCGCATTTTCTCTACTTTCTTAGATTCTTTTCGCTACTAGATGAGGATGAAGAAGTCTTCATTTTATAAATTCTTCTCAAATTTTCTCTTCACTCTAAATAAAATGCTAGATATTGGCTCTCTACTCACAAATTTTACAATTCTTGGCTCAAATATCTCTACTCAATATGCTCTATTTCACTCATTGTTCTTGAAATTCTTAAGGCATTTAAGTGTTCATCCTAATGAGGAGATGGGTATTTATAAGCCAAAGCTCCTAGGCATGATCATCATGAAAATTTTGAATTTGGGTGCCCCATAAATGTCAAGGGTGGCACACATGCTTAAATAACTTCTCATAATAGATTTATAGTGATCCTTATGGGGGATCATGAAATATGGAGAACTTGGCATTAATGGCAAGAGGATTGGGGTAGATAATGGTCTTTTAGAGAATGTTTCAAAAATAAGGGGAGCCGAGGTGTGGATACCAAGCAATATGATGAGCCACTTGTGCCAATGGAACATATTCAAAAGGAAAAAACAACGAAGAGAGGAAAACAAATGGACAATGGGAAAAAACAACAAAGGAGGGAAACTAACCAACTATATAAAAGAGGAAGGTTAGTAAATTAGTTTAAGTGTTTCAAGTTGATTCTATTGACTAGAATCCCTAATACATTGCCTTCTTCATCCTCCAACTTGAATATATACCTTTTCTATTTCCATTGATGTGAAATGCCCCCTCCATAAGGAATCAAAAATTTCATGTTGGCCTAATTTCATGGCCCTTTGATCATATTTGAGGACCAAGTCCCCTAGTTTAAATCCTAGGTTTGATGATTTTTTATCAAACCATTGCTTGACTATTTGTTGTCACATGACCTTCACATCACAAGCTTACTCTCTCACTTCTTGGAGGCTAAGTAATTTTACCATCCTAAACTTCATCACTCTATTTTTAGCTATCTCAACAACCTCTAAAATTTGTAAGGTGGGGATTTCTATTAATATGGGTGTGACTACTTCCTTCTCATATATTAGTTCATATGGGGATGTCTTAAGGATTTACTTGGGAGTAATTTGGTCAACCCATAGGGCTATTTTCACATACATATGCCACTCCCTTTTATTTTTAGTGCCTATCCTTTTGATCAACCTAATGAGATTCTTGTTTGTTGATTCAACTAACCCATTCCCCTATGGGTAGTAGTTGGATGAAATTTTTAGGAAAATTCCATTTTCGAGTGCAAATTCAAAAATCTTGGAACTAAAGAAGGATTTTGCATTATCAAAAATGATCATTTTGGGAGGGCCAAACCATGATAATAAATCCTCTATGAAGTTGAGGGTCATGTTTTTAGTTACCTCCTTCATCAGGGCTACCTCAGTATACCTTGTGAAGTAATCAATGGTTGTAAGTATCCATTTGTAGCCTATGCTAGAAATAGGATTAATAATCCTGATGAAATCCAATACCCATTATGTGAAAGGTTCATAAATTATAATTGGATTCAGTGGCATGGCTGAATTATTTTATTTGCTTATGAATAATTTGCATTGCTATCATTTTTTGACTACCTAATGGCAACAAAAAAACATGGTCTGCTAGTAATATCTTGCACACATGATTTTGGTTGTAGTCATCTTTACAAATAAATGTTTTCCTAGAGGGGGTGAAATGCATATCCCATTGAATATTTTTGGCTTGGAAGCTATCCATGCATTGGAGTAGCTCTCTATAAAAATTCCTCTTGAATAGGACTCCTTACACTAGCATATAGCTCGATCCCTACAATCTATAGAATATTCTCTTGTGCACAGGGAGACCATTTAGATAATAATTGATCTACATAAAATAGGTTCTATTAGCAACCCAAGACTCTTCAGCTTTGCATTGATTCAATAAAACTATTTTCAATGCATATTGTCCTTCTACTAAGTTACATGTGCATTAAGCTAGATACTCATAAATTCCTCTTCCTTAGATAAATTTGGTTGGCCTAAATTCAATATCTTATTCTAGGATCTTAGTTATCTAATTGTATTTTTTTGGTGATCTCTCCTTCCATTATGTATTCTCTAACATTATAATACACCACGTATACCATTATCTTATTTCCTACCACTAGGTGTCTAAGCCTTTTGAGACCTTTGATGATGGTGAAAGCTTGATTTTCAAAAAAAATGTATTTGATCTCATAAACACACAAGTTCCTTGAATATAAATCATTAGGTGCTCACTTGTTCCTTCTTTTGCCTTTTGGGTTAGCAAAACTGCTAGGCTATGTTCACTTTCATAGACATGCATGATGAAATACTTAGAGAAGTCAAGATTGATCAGTATGAGAGTGGTGGTTATTACTTGCTTAATCTTGTCAAATTTTATTCTCCCTTTTGTGGTCTATTTGAAGCCTTGGTCCTTCTTCAGTATCAATGTTATTGGCCTTACCAGTCCCATGATATCAAATATGAACTAGTTGATGAAATTGATCTTTCTTAAGAGAGATTAGACCCCCTTCTTATTGACTGACAATGCTAAATATTTAATGTATTTTAATCTATTGGGATTGAAAGATATCACTTTTTTATATACCATGTATCCAATTATCTTTCCTTTTAATATGTCAAAAACACATTTATTAGGGTTTAAAGACACCCCAAATTCTTGACACTTTTGGAAAACCTTCTCTAAATGATTGAAATGATCTTCCTTATTCTTAGAGAACACAGTGAGGTCATCTAGGTAAATAAGGATAATATTGTTGATTAGGCATTTAAAATTTATGTCCATGTCTCTTTGGAAGGTATCCCTTATGTTAGAGAGGCCAAAAGGCATCTTCACACACATGAAGGTCCCCCACTTTGTAGTAAAAGTTGTCTTGTGTCGGTCCTCTTCATTAACCCATAATTTGTTGTTCCCTAATAATCCATCCATTAGGGAAAACATCTCCACACCCACTACTATTTAGAGGATCTATTCCATATAAGGAAGGGGATATTGATCTTTCAAAGATGATTTATTCAAATCCTAGAAGTCTATGCATAGCCATATTTTTCCATTCTTCTTCCTCACTAGAACTAGGTTAGATACCCAATTCAAATGCTTAATTAGGTATAAAATACTTGATTCAATCAATTTCCTTAGTTTTTGGGTCATAATAAACTCAATTTTTGGGTTAGCTAGCCTTTGATTTTTCTAGACAAGCCTAGGTCCCTTGACTAGATCAATAGTATGTTGGATTGCCTCATGGTCATATCCTCTTAAGTCATCATAGGTCTAGGCCATCACCCCTTTGTATTTGTTTCATAAATATACCAATAAATCTCTATCATTTTAGAAAACTTCTTTCCTTACTTTTAGTTTCCTCCCTTCTCCAACATCAAGCTTAGAGTAGTCACTTTTATATATGACAAACTTTCATTTATCATTCTTTGCATCATCATAATCGAATAGGTTCTCCAGTATGATCAACCCTTTTGGTAGATTATTATATTTAAATTTTATGATCTAGTTCCTGTAGGCTTCTTCAATCTTTGGCTACAATTTCTCTATAAATTTTCATGGTTATTGGAGAAACATAATGATTTAGACATCATTTTTTAACACTTTCCAATTTTGGTCATTTTCAAGAATGGCAAGTCTACTAATCACATACATTACGTGCTCATTGGTGGATAAATTGATCACCAAATCAAATTGGGAACCAATTATTTCCATCTTATTTACCTCCACATTTTTGGTCATAGGGATGATTTGAATGTTGAAAACTTTAAATGCTTTGATCAAATCCCATATTCAGTGGTTATAGGATCTCATGTAAACATTCTTCATAGTCACTACCTCTCTCACTTATCTTACTACTAATTTAGAATCACCAAACACTTTTAGTTTATTTATGCCCATGTTCTCGATGAGGCTGAGGCCATAGATTAGTGCTTTGTACTTGACTTCATTACTTGTGTAAGAAAATTACAATCACAAAGATAATAGGGTCTCTTTCCTAGATAGAGGCACCAACCAAATGCTTACCCTAAAGCTGGTCTTGTATTTTTCACCATCAACATGTAGGGTCCAAAAATTAGACTCACCTTCAGGTTCTTCACTTTGATCCTCCTTCATCACCTTGAATACAACTTAATCCTTATCATGGATTACATAGGTCTTGAGGCCAATGATGTTAAAATTCATGAAAGGATCATTCTCAATAAACTAATTAATGATGACCACTTCTTCCAAGCTCCTATTTTTGACCACTTTTTCCTCTTTAAGAATTTCTATGTAACTCATCTCTTTCTTAGATAAATAAGTGTGTGTTGCTTCAAAATTTACCATATCCTCATCTTCTATGTGTTCGGTATGTAAAGGCTTGGATAACACCTTTAGCTTCAATCCATATTTGGTCCTCAAGATCATATGGGACCAGTCCAAAGACAAGAATCCACCTATTTTGGTGGTGAAATATATTGATAGACATAGTCCAAAGACTGGTGGGATATCAATCACCACAACTTCCTATAGAACTATTATGCTTAAACAAGAGTACAAGGTAAGGGGAAGGGCATTGATGACACCAATGGCTTGAACCTTATTCCCATCTAGTTGCATCACCCCTTTATCTAAGGGTTCATATCAAAGTTGTATTGTATCTATAATCTGCTTGGGCATTACTATGGTGTTAGCACCAAAATCAATCATGGAGTTATGTAGCATATTATTTCTCAAAATCATATTCAAATAAAATGGGGTATGTTTTATCTTACTTACCCTTACCTAAGAGTTGATTAATGTGTACGGCATATAAATTTATGCACTACTATTGGTTTCCTTTCCTTTGTTCTATGTTGGCTCCATAGCTGGGATAGTTTGTGCAAGTTTCTCTTAGTCTTTCAATGCTTATTTCAACAATGATTTCTACTTTAGAATATATAATACATACCAAAAGGAAGCATTATTAGGAGACTTATATATCTATTCTACTATGTTTTACGACTCTTGTGGTCAGACCTTGAGGTCCCTTAGCTTGTTTTGTGATATTTCACTCCATTTTTGACAAGTTAAAGGTGGAAGTTAGGATACTAGTCTATTCTCAAAAATTCACTTTAGGCCTTGTGAAGGCTTCTTGGGTCTTAGTTGGTCTCTTCTTGGATCAGGTGAAATAATCTAACTAGACTCATAGGGCCTTTGATAATAATATCTCACTTGCATAGACTACTTCCTTTCCCTCTACCCAAGAGAAAAGTGCATGCTCAAGATATCCCCTCTTCTTTTTCCAATGACATCCCTTGCATCTATGCTATTAAGATAACATTATCAACACCTAGGGATTGATATCCATAAGAAGTTGAATCAAGTGTATTTCCTTGCCTTTATTTTTTGGTGACCTTTTGCTACAAATTGCCTCTTGGGAATTTTGGGGTATATGCACATTGTTACATGGGAAGCACCACAAATTCAAACCATCTACCAAGTTGTTTTGGCATATGACCATTTATCTATTTGTATTTGGTGAGATCATTTGAAAAGGATCAGGGACTAGAATAATTTGATTCATAGGTCATGTTTGATGGTTTAACACTTGATGATTCAACCTCTGCCTCTCTTGGTATTATTTATTCTAGTAGGGTACTCTCCTTTATTAGTAATTTTTGAAAGGAGGTTTTAGGGGCATGGATTATTGCCTTTTGAGGTTTATTATCTCATTAAATAAGTTTCACAAGATGTTCTTCATGTTATTCATCTCCTCGACTAGAGAGGATGAAGAAGATGTGTTTGCTTGAGTAGGAAAATATACATACATGGAAGATGGTACTTGTGATGTGATCAAAACTTCTTCTTATGGTGGCATCAATATTTTTTGGAACATTAGCATTGGAAACTAAGGAGGGAGCTTCCTGGCATCTATCAATTTATTTTCAAATCTAACTTCTAGCTCATATGTGTTTGATAATGTCTAGCCTCTAAGAGATAATCATGATAGCTATGTCTAAATTCAAGGCTTTGAGATAAAAGATAATAACCATAACTACATGTGATCAAGCCTTTATTGGGATCCTTTGTCAAGCTTTATCAAATCTGATATTAAAATCAATAATAGCCTCTTATAGGGTTCTTTTGATAGTGATTAGTTGTTGTAAGAGATGATCGGTTTGCCTTCTTGTTGAATCACTCAAAAAACCTATTTCCTAAGTCATCTTAGGTGGTGATGGAGTTAGATAGTAAGGAATGGTACTGGTTAAGAGGTCACCCTTTGAAAGAGGAGGTTAGTATCCTTAAATTTACATTATTCTATGTGACATAATGAATAGAATAAATATTTATAACATCTTGAAGATATTCCAACATACTTTTGAAATCTTCCCTTGATAATTTGGGAAGTGACTTCAATGCATTAGTAAGAATAAGATCCCATGTATTTGAGGCTACTGGGTGGATGATTGGGCTACCATTATTCCATGCCAAAAATATTTTTAGTGGTCCCTAGATGGCCATCTATTGTGGTTATTGAATTATACTTAATCATATGGTTATTTGGTGAGTTATAGCTACCAAAGGTGGTTATAATAATCTTGGATTCTTTGTTGTCTATGACCTTGTAATGGGCCTATGGCTCATACACTCTAACTTCTAGTTAGGTAGACTAGTATTTCATGTCCCACTAGGTGTTCTAGAAAATAAAAACTATTGATGCCTAAAATTCTTGCTCTAGGTGAACAACTATCTATGGGAAGCTTTATAGATGTGGGACTCAAGTGTTGTATGTAAATCAACCTCTTGGGTTTTAGAATCCACCTCTTTGGATTAGTTTAGGGATGAAAAGGGACAAGAAAGAAATTCAAAATAAAACTAAAATAAACTAACTAGGGTGATGTGCTAAGATCTTTAAAGTATTGACCTGTAATTGCATAAAATAGCTTGAATATTAGAACATCACAAACTATTAAAGGATCATATACATGAATCAAATTATATAATGTAAACAAGAACCAATACAATAAGAGTAGAGAATGGAAATAATAAAACAACAATAAATATTTACTCAATTTGACATAGAACACCACATCCTCTTCATTGATGGTTATAATACATCAATAAGAGGCCAAAAGGCATGATATAGAATATTTGATCCTTACCATTAGGGGCACATGCTAAGGTCATAAAATGAAATAAAAAATAACTACTAGCTACTTATATTCTAAAACTAGATTATTATAAATGGTTGCTCTCTAATAATGGCAAAAGAACGTAGCTTATATAGGCACATTAGCCTCTTGAGATAATGACACCTAGAATAGGAACACATGCTCATGATGGGGCCATTACAACTAATTGAGGAGATCTAGCTCATAAATGCAATTAGACCTCTAAATCCTAGATATGGCACAATTTCAATTCTTTATGATGCCCACTACACTTAGAAAAAGCATGGTGGTGACACATGTCCACTTCTGGAACTACCTCTAGCATGCTTGTTAGGAAAATGGGACCCACTCCTCTCATCCAATGGTGTTTCTCAAAGGTATGATAGGAAAAATTTTCTCTTAAGGAGTGATATGATGATGCATAGTGGGTTTTCTTCCTTCATTATAACTACTTGGTGGGTCCCCCTTCCCAATTCCATTAGCCAATGGTGTGATATTGAGCCCTAAAAAAATATCCTTTGATCTTGAGGAGTGTCATGAAACCGTATGGTGAGCTAGTGCTACCCCTAGGGAAGTTGAGAATTCCTTTGAAAAAATGAGCATGGGGGAACCACATGGAATTTTTGTGTTCCTCTTTACAAATAAATAGTGGTCCATGTCTATTATCCCATTGGCTAATGGCATTGTTCAAAATTCTGATAAAAATAAACCTCCCTTGGATAATCATTAGGACACCACATGTTCATCAGGTGCTTCTCTTGAGAAATTTGAGAACTTATTCATCTTAAATGAGCACCAAGATACCAAATAGTGATATCAAAGGGAAGCTGAGACTTAGCTAAAATACAAAAGGTACCCTAGGAATAGAGAAATCCAAAATCACAACTACCAAACTTCATCGAGCACATCCAAGACTCAATGTTGACTACTCCAAAACTCAAAAATATGGATAATAATTAATAGGTCCATTTTAATTTTTCATGCATATATCCTTCATGGGATGATCTACATAATCCATTTTTTGACCTAAGACTTGTATGTCTAAGATAAGTTCTGTTGATGATTTAAAATTGCACTTGATTCTAATCAACAATAATGGGAAGTTTCAAGATATGGGACTTGCATCTTGAAACAACCTCTAGATTTTAGAGAAGCTGGCTCTTCTTTAAACCAAGTAAATACTTGGAAAAGGGATAGGAATTTAAATTAGAAACACAATGCAAGAAAGAAAATCTAATATATGGTGATGCGTCTGAATGTAATTTGACCTTAATCCTGAGCATAGTGAGACTATATGTAGGATTCATTTAAATTTAAGAGCAAACAAGTGCATGATCAATGTAAAATATTGAAACAATAGAGACAAAGGCTCATAGCGCAGACTTATTTTGCTCAGATACAAAAAATGTCAAGAAAGGCATAGGGTTCAATCTTCTTATTTGAATTTTCCAATCACATAAGAGGCACAGAAACATGTACAGTTATGTAAACCTTCCAACTCAAGAAAATGAGACAAAATAAAATGACATTCCTAATCATAGCTCTAGAAAATCTATAGTCTAGACTACTTTTGCGAATGACATAGATAATATCAACAAAGGCATAGGGTTCAATCTTCTTATTTGAATTTTCCAATCATATAAAAGGTGCAAAAACACATACAATTATATAAGCCTTTCAACTCAAGAAAATGAGACAAAAGCAAATGATATTATTTAGCCACAACTGTAGAAAGTCTAAACTTGTTACAATAATTCTCTCTCAAAAATTCTCTCTGATAATTCTTGATGATTCTCTAGATGATCTTTGCACCCTTATTTATAGCCTCGGATCCACTTCGGATTGTCTATTTGTTCTCAATCTAATGGCCCAAATCAAATATTCCCTAACTGAACGTGTCTAACAGAAGATATCTTATAGATTCTGGAATGCTTCATCTTCTGGTAGTTCATTGGCTAAAATAGATTGTAGGATGCTCCCTTCTCTTACATGCTAAGTAACACTTAGCCAATTCCTTGAAAATATTTTTTCTACTTAAGAGACACCAGAGGATGACACTTGGCTTGTTCTATAGTAACTATCGAAGACACACGGCACTTTCCACATAACTTATACTAGTTTGTGTCTTTGCTTAGGAGTGTTCCACCTTTGACCCTTGTCGCAATCCACTTTCTCAAAAATTCAATAGCTTAAAATAAATAAGACTCACTACATCTCTTACCTAAGCAACTTTGAAAAGAGGCATAGGGACAGGTGGTAATCTCCGCTTGCTTCAACTTAGGACACATGGAAATCTCTACTACTCTTTAGCTATATTGTGGAAACATTCAGGACACATGTTAGGCTCCTATGGATGGTGACACTTGGTAGCTTCCATAGAATTTTATAAATAAAACTTGGGACCCACCATAGTCTTTATTTAGAAATGAGACACAAAGATCTTTTGGATGGCAACACATGGCGGCTTTCGCTTCTTCTAAGAAGATACATGGCATCTTCCACTACTTCTAGGAATGGAGTAGAAAAGGCTCAGTAAATGACACTTGGTAGCCTCCACTTGAATGGTTTAGTTATGCCTTACTACCTTCTAAAAGGGCACTTGACCCTTTGGTTTTTTGGGATGCTCCTTTGAACTGCCCGATTGTACTAAGCCATTGAACCAACTGATTGAACCAAAAATGGTGAAATGGTTCAACACTATGTGCCATTTACACATGAACTGAGGCATTGAACCAAAAATATTGAACCAAGGCTTTGAACTGAACATATTTCAGATGTTGACATTTGGTGACTTCTGCTCTCTTAAGATAGGATATGTGGTAGCTTCTGTTGCTTTTAGAAAAGCAACATTGAGACCTTCTGTGACCACCACTTGGCACTTTTTGCCTGATTTTGAAACTTAGCTTTTGAAACCTTTCACTAGAAAGAGATGAAATTTAGGTGCCGATATGAAACCATGGATGATGACACTTGGCATGTTTTGTTGAGCCACTATGAGACACGTGACACATTCTGACTAACTCATAGAAAGTATGAAAGGTGCCTCAAATGATGACACTTGGCATTTTCACTGAGAAGTATGCCTCAGACGATGACACTTGGTGTTGTCACTGAGAAGGATGCCTTGAATGATGACACTTGTCAGCTTCCACTTTACTCCAACACTTAGACAAAAATGAATCAAAAAGGAAAATGGAGTCTGCACTCTATTTTCAAAACTTCACCATATCAAACCAAATTATGCGGGAATAGAACTTTGTAGTGTGCAACTAAAACTTAGAATGAAACGTAGAGTATTTTTTACTCTACAGTTATTGGTGACCCCAAGGACTTTTGAGCCTACTCAAAAAGAAACCACAACTCCTACTTGATCTAAAATTGCTAAAAACACAATTTAACTAAAATGTTTCAAATAGATTCCATTTACAAGAATCTCTTCAAGTTCACCTTCCATCATTTCTAGCTCAAACAAATTTTTTTGTTTACATGCCCGAATTCTATAAGGGCCAGTCCATAATGCTTCAAACTTAGTGTGTTGACCTAGTTTGGCAGCTCTTGCATCTCATTTTAAAACAATTGAGCTTGTTTCAAAATGAGGATTTGAAGTCCTTTTATCAAAATAGTCTTTAACTATTTTCTAATGTTTTATCAATGAATCATGTGTTGCATTTCTCTTTTCTTAAACTTCTAGAAGTTTTGCTAAAATGACCTGCATGGGGCCATTTTCTTCAATTTCAATCTATTTGATCAGCTAGAGAGCAGGAATCTCCAAGCTTAGGGGAATTACAATAGCTTTCCCATATACCAATTCATATGGGGACATTTTGATCACCTGTTTAGGTGTAATTCTATTATCCCACAGTGTTAAATTAAGCACTTTATGCCATTCCTTGTGATGATCAGCCCCTATTCTTTTGATGAGTCTAATCAGGTTCTTATTAGTTGATTCTGCCAAACCATTACCCTGAGGGTAATAATTAGAAAAAGTTTTCAGATATATTCCATGCTTTAATGCAAATTCTAATACTTTAGACCCTAAAAATGATTTAGAATTATCTAAAATTATGGTGTGAGGAGCCCCAAAATGAGTAGTGATACTCCCTAGAAAATCTAGGATCATATTTTCTATTGCTTCCTTGAGCAAGACTACCTCAGTCCATCTAGTGAAATAATCTGTGGCTGTTAAGATCCATTTGTGACCCATGCTAGATACTGGATCTATCATTCCAATGAAGTCAAGACCACATTGAGCAAAAGGTTCATCTACAATTATAGGAGTAAGAGGCATTGCTGCATTCCTTCTCATCCCTACATAATATTGATAGGATTGACATTTTTTAACCAACTTATAACAATCTATAAATAAAATAGGCTAGAAATAACCTGCTTCACTTATCTTTATAGCTGTGGTCTTTGCAAAAAAATGTCCACTTGATTCTCCATGATGCATTTAATGTATTATTTTCTTAGCCTCATCTTTTTCTACACATCTTAACAATTTGCCATCAGAATTTCTTTTGAAAAGAACCTATTCAATTAAAACAAAATGAACTCCTTGCATCTTATAATATCTTCTCTTATGTTGAGGGAGTTCTCTTGGGTAAATCCCATTCTTCATAAAATGAATCTTGCTTGTGACCCAAGATTGCTGATCAACTTCTTGTATTCTCAATACAATTTCTTCTTCTATTCCTGAATTTGTTTCTTTAGGTATCATTTTTTCAAGCTCTTGAGTCATATATTGGCATAAACCCCTACCTCTGACTAATTTAGTGGGTTTGACTTCTACATCATATTCCAAGATCTTATCTATCTAGTTTTCTCTTTTTTCTATAATTTCACCCTCCATGATGTATTCTCTGACACTTGGATGTGCCACAACTATCAAAATTTTACTTCCTGATACTGTATGCTTGAACTTTTTGAGAGCTTTTACCATAACATATGCTTGTTTTTCCACAAAGTTATATCTGATTTCATATTCTCTAAGAGTCATTGAGAAAAATTCCATTGGATGTTCTCCCTCCTATTTATCATCCTTCTGTGTTAGAACAACAACAATAATGAGCTCTCCTCCATATACATACATTACAAAAGGCTTAGAAAAATCTGGGTTTCTAAGTACTGGAGATGTTGAGATAGCTTTCTTGACCTCTTCAAAGGCTTGCCTTCCTTCCATAGTCCACTTGAAAATTTGGTCTTTTTTCAACAAGAGTTTTATTGGTCTTACTAAGCCTACAAAGTCCGATATGAACTGACTGACAAAATTAATTTTTCCCAAGAAAGACTGAATTACTTTCTTATTGACTAGAAGAGGTAAGTTCATTATAGTTGCCACTCTTTCTAAGTCTATGGAAACTCCTTCTTTAGATACTATGTGTCCTAATAATTTGCCTTGAGGGACCATAAAGATGAATTTCTTAGGATTCAAGGATAATCCAAATTTTTGACATTTTTTAAACACAGCTTCTAAATGATCAAAATGATCAGCAACATTCTTTGAAAAAATAGTAAGATCATTAAGATAAATTAAGATGATTTTATTTATCAGTTCCCCAAATGCAACATCCATAGCTCTCTAAAAAGTGGCTCCAGCATTTGACATGCCAAATGGCATCTTAGCATATGCAAATGTTCCCCACTTGGTAGTAAAAGTAGTTTTGTATTGGTCTTCTTTAGCCAGCCAAATCTGATTGTATCCAGATAAATCATCTAGCAAAGAAAATCTCTCTAATCCATCCATAGTTTGTAGAATTTGTTCCATGGAGGGAAAGGGATAGTGATCCTTCAAAGATGCTTTGTTTAGATCTCTAAAATCTACACAAAGTCTTATATCACCATTCTTTTTCCTAACTGGGACCAGATTTGATACCCAGGTTGAGTGTTTGATTGGAAAAATTATTTTAGAATCTAAAAGTTTTTGCAACTCATCTACCATTAGAGGCTCAATTCTTGGATTCACTGGTCTCTATTTTTGTCTGACATGCTTAGATCCTTTAGTCAGTTCTATTGTATGCTAAATGATGTCTCTATCATATCCATGAAGATCTTCATAGCTCTAGGCTATGACTCTATCATATTTTTTACATAATTCAATTAGCCTTTCCTTTTCTTCTTGAGTTACAGAATTTCCAACTTTTATTTTTTTCCCTTCACTCACCTCTATTTCAGAATAATCTACTTTGTTTTCTTGGAACCTTTTCTTCTCCAGGCTTACATCTTATGGATCAAAAATGCTTTCTAAAGTGATTAAACCTTTGGGAAGTTTATTATTCTTTAATTATATAATTTGATCCTCATATGCCTCTTCAATATTTGGTTGCAATTGATTGGGAAATTCCCCTGAGTGTTGTAAGAATGAGAGTACTTGAGAATCATTCTCAAATACTTGCCAATTCTCATCATTATCAGCAATAGCTAGCCTTACTATAACCTTTACTGACTCATTGTAAACTAATAGGCCAATTGCTGGATCAAACTACAAACCAATATGTGCCATCTTATCAGCTTCAAAATTTTGAATCCTAGGAACTAATTCAATATTATAAGCTTCAAAATCTTCTATTAAGTCCCAAATTCTATGTTTGTAGGATTTCATTCTGACATTCTTTGTTATTGCCTTTTCTCTAATTTGATTTACTACTAATTTGGAATCTCCTTTTACTATTAGATTCTTTATTCCCTTTTTCTTGGCTAATAGGAGTCCATGTACTAAAGATTCATACTCAGCATCATTATTAGTGCAACCAAATTGAAAATGGATAGCCCTTAAATTTTTTTCACCATTTGGAGCAGTAAGACAAATTCCTGCTCCAACACCATTTTTACTTCTGGCCCCATCAAAATTTAAAGTCCAAATCTCTGAATCCTTTCTAGGTTCTTGAGTAGTTGGTATCTCTTCTCTTAAAACATTTGGGATTTCATGGTCCTCATCAAAAATAACATAAGTGCCCAAACCAATAGAGATATAATTTTCATATGGGTCACTATGTGTCATAGCTAACAATTGTTTATTTTCTTTTTTCTGATTATGCTTAGCCTAGTCACTTATCTTAGTAAAATGGAAGAAATCCAATTTGGATTTGCTTACCTTTGATACATTATTCATTAGGGCTATTGTCTGTAGACAAATTGGGTCTTTGAGTTTTCTTTTATCAGCAGGTCCTTAGTATATTTGGGCATTGCTTGATCTTGAAGAGCTTCTTGTAAAAGTGTCATTTGTTCAGGAATATCTAACATGTCCCAAATTGATACTTGTGATGGAGTCATCCTTAGCTGATCTACCACATTCATTGGTCTAAAAGTTTGAATTCTTGGAAGATTAGGATATCTTATCTTTATTTGAACTTGTTCAGGAACTTCTTGATTCTGCACTCGCTGAAGCACTTCTTGTCTAACAGCTGCATGTTGATGACATTGAAATGAAGGATTCACTATAGCTTCATTATTTATCACTTTAGGCTATTCTAGCATTCTTCTCTTTGATCTAATATAGTAATCTGATTGCATTACTAGTTTCAAAACAGAAGCTTCATTTAGAAATATTGATTCTTCATCTTCAACCCATGAGAATAAAGCATATTCTGGGGCTATTTCTTCCTCTTATTGTAAGGACATCCCTTGCATCTGAGCCACTAAGACTAAATTTTGCATACCAGGAGACTGATAAGCTTGATTTTCACTAGAACTTGTAAACTAACCATCCATTCTTCTTTACTCTACCACCTTTTGTTGCAGATTACCCATAGGACAATTTCTAGGTGCATGAGAATTGTTGCAAGGGAAACACCAGGCATTAGTATTATCCACATAGTTATTTTTCCCTAGAACACTCTCCCTATTTGAATTAGGAGGAATAGTCTATGAGGGTGTGGGGACTACAACCAATTGGTTTGTTGGCTGATGGTTATTTTTCTTCAGAGGACCTTGTTATTGGTTTGGTTGAGATGAAAATCTATTTCCTTGATAGCCTTGATATGGAGGCCTAGAAAAAGTATTATGCTATATTTTTATATTGATCAGCTCATTATAAAATGTCCTTAGGATATTCTTGATATCATCCATATCAGATGACTGAGTGGGGACAATTTCTTTAGCAGATGGTTGAGGGTAAGTGTACATAGACACAGGTGGGCTCACAGATTTAGGAACTTCTTGAGGTAATGGGAAGGAATTTTTTGGGAACATGGGCATGGGAGGCCTTAGAGGTAACTTTCTAGCATCTATTAAATTGTTCTCAGCTCTGACCGCATATTCATAAGCCTCTAGCAAAATGTGTCCTCCAAGTGACTAAATCATAATAGATATATCTGAATTCAAAGCCTTAAGATAAAACACTATGGCCATACCTAGTAATGGTCTAGCTGTAATAGGGATTTTGTCCCAAGTCTTTTGAAATATGGAATTAAAGTCAGTCATGGCTTCTTCTGGTCCCCTTTGATTGGTAATTAATTGTTGTAGTAAAGAAGACTTATCACCCTTCTCTATAAATATTTCAAAGAAAAGATCTCCGATATGATCCCATGTAGAAATGGTATTTGGGGTCAGGGACTGATACCATTCTAGAGCTATTCCTTTAAAATAAGTTGCTAATAATCTTATAGCCACATTTTTCTATGTGACAACATGTATATCATAGACATCTGATACATCTTGAAGATGTTCCTCAAGTTTTTCAGAGTCTTTCCCACTGAATTTAGGCAAAGCTTTTAGGGCATTCACTGGGATAGGATCCCAAATGTCTAGTGGTATTGGGAGAATTAAAGGACTACCAGTATTCTAGCTTGCATAATTTCTTGGTGGTATAGAGGCTCCCATATTGGCTCTGGGTATTGGTACAAATTGGTTAGCTCTTCTTCTTAGACTTGTTACCAAAGGTGGAAAAAGAATACCTAGATTTGTAGCAGATTGTGATCTGGTTACTGGTCCATAGCTATGACTTCTCGTAGCTCTTTGGTTCATATGAAATTTAAAGAGACTTCAAGATTGGTCCCACTAGGCATGCCAAAAACTATTGATGATTTAAAATTGTGCTTGATTCTAATCAACAACAATGGGAAGTTTCAAGATATGGGACTTGCATCTTGAAACAACCCCCAAATTTTAGAGAAGCTGGCTCTTCTTTAAACCAAGTAAATACTGGGAAAAGGGATAGGAATTTAAATCAAAAACACAATGCAAGAAAGAAAATATAATCTATGGTGATGCACCTAGATGTAATTTGACCTTAATCCTGAGCACAATGAGACTATATGTAGGATTCATTTACATTTAAGAGAAAACAAGTGCGTGAAAAATGTAAAAGATTGAAACAATAAAAATAGAGGCTCACAACGTAGACTTATTTTGCTCAGATATAGAAAATGTCAACAAAGGCATAGGGTTCAATATTCTTATTTGAATTTTCCAATCACATAAGAGGTACAAAAACACGTACAGTTATGTAAACCTTCCAACTCAAGAAAATGAGACAAAAATAAATGACATTCCTAATCACAGATCTAGAAAAAATCTACAGTCTAGACTACTTTTGCAAATGACACAAATAATATCAACAAAGGCATAGGGTTCAATCTTCTTATTTGAATTTTCCAATCATATAAAAGGTGTATAAACATGTACAGTTATATAAACCTTTCAACTCAAGAAAATGAGACAAAATCAAATGATATTATTTAGCCACAGCTCTAGAAAGTCTAAACTTGTTACAATAATTCTCTCTCAAAAATTCTCTCTGATAATTCTTGATGATTCTCTGGATGATCTTTGCACCCTTATTTATAGCCTCAGATCCACTCTAGATTGTCTATTTGTTCTCAATCTAATGACCCAAATCAAATCTTCCCTAACTGAACATGTCTAACAGAAGATATCTTATAAATTCTAGAATGCTTCATCTTCTAGCAGTTCATTGGTTGAAATAGATTGCAAGATGCTCCCTTCTCTTACATGACTTATAATTATTTTAAACTGATGCATTTAGTTAGATATCTTTATTTCTATATTAATTTTTGAATTGGAGTTAATTTTTTTACCTAATTATAGTTAACCCTAAGGGGTTGCTAAAATTACTTCTCACTCATCAATGTTATTTTAATTTATGTTATTTTTTAAATCTTTTTTTAAGTATAGTTAGTTATTTATTTTACATCAATGTTAGATTTATTATTTTAGTTTCATGTGTCCTTGGTTTAATCTAGTTTGTTTCTTTTCCTAATTAAGGTATATGTGTTTGTTTTTTCTTGATCATTTTAGAAGCGTTGAATTTTTGGTTACTTGATTTACTCTCTTTTTATCCATTTTCCTTAGTATTTTGGTTCTAACTTAGCATTTATTAGCCTATCTTACTCATTATCTAAGATATTTATTCAGTTATGCAAAGTTCATTTATTTTTATTTTCTTGTTATTATTTGTCTCTATTTTTTAGTTTTATATCCCTATGGTTTATCCAAAGTAATTAAATGTTCCCTCTACAATCAAGACTACAAATGTAGTAGGAAATTTTTCAATGATAATGCTACGTCAAGGTATGCATATGATACTTTCATTTATTTTAATTATTTCCTTAATATCATTTCAATTTATGATGTCTAATACAATTTATTAGCTCAACATTGTGGGTCGTTATGTTCTTTCTCGAAGTACGATCCCATGTTACAATTGCATGACACATGATGAAATTTGAGTGGGGTATATTTATACACATAATATTTTAAAAATTTATAAATTACTAATGCTTTCTCTCTTGAAATAACTCATCAAATTTCAATATATTTGAGTGCATGCCTTAAAAGGTGCACTAAGAAAGGGGTTGGTAGACCTTTGGTTCTTTGCAATATTTTTGGACCCTATACCACTACTTAAAATCACTATAAACTACTTGTCATGACCCCTCCAGTTTTCACTCTCCTTGTGATCAAATTGATGGAGTTTAGTAATGTGTTTTGTTAGTCATTGGTCAGAGTTAGACAAATCTCCCTTGTGAATTTAATGATATCTCTATATATATAAACATAAATATACAAATGTATATATATAAATAAACATATGTATATAAATATATACATGGTGTGGCTTATATGGCAAAGGTGAGTTAAACAAATAAATCAAATGAACTCTTACCCTTTCCCCCCAACCACCGATCCTCTTGGAACTCACCATTTACCCATAAATAGAAATAAATAATAATGTTTGAATGTAACTATGCATCCTCCTTTACTCAAGTTGAAATGTTGAGTGAACAATCATTTTGTTTAACCACAAACTTGAAATAAAATAAAATTTGGCATGTAGATGGTGTTAGGGTTATGTGGTTGATTTTTATTTCTTATTTTTATTTTTATTCTTCTTTATTTAGAAGTATTTGACCCTTCTAGGGGAGAATGGATTTGGGGTTTGAATGAAATAATGGAGTTGTAAGTCTATATTTTAACCTCTACATGAGAGGAGTTTATGGGAAAATTTTAAGAGTTTTAGTTTTATAAAGGTCACTACCATAGAGGAAAGAAGAGCTGAGGATTTGGATTTACTTAGCCAATGCTTTAGAGAGAGAATATAGAGTTTTTGGACTGCATTTTAGGTGCCATGTTTTGGGTAGAGGAACTAGATGATAGTAGAAAATAGAATGAAGTTATTTGAAAGAAAAGTAGAGAAGATCAAAATGCTATGTGGCACCACAAAAGGGAGAAGGGAAAAATTTAAACCCTGCATACATTTAATCCTAGTCATGTGAAATTCTTTCCCTATTTACAATTTGTTTAATAAATTTTATTTTGGTTTTGTCAAGGCCCTTTTCAAAGAGCTTGTTGGGGCATACACCTATGTGGGTAGTATAGCACATGGATTTATGTCATGGCCAGGTATAGGATAATTTTGGGTGTGTAATTTGTATGTAAAAACCCATGATGAGACTTTAGTTTTACTGAGTGAATGGATTGGTTGCTTATTGTAATAAGCCAAAATGAATTCTTGATTTGATTATGGTCAAGGTTTATTTTTTATTTTTTCTATGTTGGAATAATGAATTGGCTAAATTTTTGAATAAATGCTAGGTTGAATTATTTTGTTGGTTTCTTTTAATTCTCCATACAATCACATTGAATATTTTAATTTAAAACCATGCACATTTTCTTGCTCATTTTAGGGGTAGCAAACTTGCTCCATTTTGACTCCACCACCCTGTATGAAGATTTATCACTTAGTCAAAAACTAATAATATAAATGCCACTTTTGAATGTCATTTTAAGTAGTGTTTCAAACCTATTTACCTTGTATTTGACTCCCATTCTAATTATAATAAAAACATGACTGCAGTTGTTGAAGGTGTGTGAGACTTTTTTACATACCCCTTATGCTAAAATTATGATTATGCTGGCATAGGTTGCCATTAAAAATAGAAGGGTAATAGTTAGGCTTTCTGATTGAGCTTTGTTTAATTTTGATATGATAAGATTTAGTTTATTTGAAAAATTATGATAGCATAACACTAATAATTAGAATTTGAGTTTATTTTCACATTGTGTAACCATAACATGTTTATGAGGTTTAAATATGTAACACTTTTCAATTAGAGATAGTGTTTGTTGATCTTATGGATTGTATGGTAAGCCACAATATATTTTATGATAAAATATATCACCTTTGTTGTATCCTTAGTTTTAATGCTTTGATTTAGGTTTTAATTTTGAGAATGGATAGTTGTAAGAGGTTGCTCTTGCATATATAAGTGGTAATATTGATATTTACCTTGCTCATAAATCTTATATTTAGCATTATTATCCACTTTTTGGTGGATGGAAATGTTTTAGGTTTTATATTATGTATGAGGAAAATTAGATGTCATGTACTTTCAATTATGTTATTTTATTGGATGGTCACATTCGCATGAGGGAATAAAATTAGTTGTTTGGAATTTTTAGACTAGTTATAATGTGATGACAATTGAAACTTTATTGGTAATATTATAGCCATTCATATTTTTGTTATGTATGTGGTTGATTCTTGTCTTACGAAATCCCATTAGGGTTACATTTTTTTTCTTACTTAAAAGTTTTATATGATAATATTTTGAGGGTTATGATTTTGGAAAAGATGGTATAACAATGTGTATTATGGGCTTCCCATGATGGGTTATAGTGGAATTAAGTTATTTTGTTTGTTTTCCCTCTTTTTGGAATTAAGTTATTAAAATAGAATTTATTTTTAGAATGTTTGTAAGGAAGGAATTCACATTTCCAACATTATACTGACACATTATTTCACCGTTTCAATGTAGGGATTGTTATGTCAGTTGGATCTTTTATTTGGGAAGTTTGATTTCATGTCTATCCTTATTATTTGATTAAGTGAAAAATTCATCATTGGTAACCCATGAGGGGTTTTAGAATGATAAGTTGTTGGTTGAGCTTAATGTAATGCTACATCATTGTGGTTGACATATATTATAATGAATGTTGATTCAAACATTGTACTTGTATGAAAACACAATGGGTCTCTTGTGTATATGCCTTTGGGATTGTATTTATATTTTTATATTAAATATATCAATCTTTGTATTCTTTAGTGTTTGGTTGTACTAATAAACAATATCCTTATTTAAGGATTGATTATACTATGTTACAGTTAGGTATTTGATCACTTCAACCTTAAGCATGTCTAAATGTAAGTTATTGGAAATCCTTGGTGGTTGGACGAGTCACCCAGGTGGTTGGATAATGAAAGGCTATGGTAACCATAGATAGAATAATTATGTAAATGTTTAATATTATCTAACTTTCCATAAATATAAAATCATGTATGTGAGATGTTTATTTTATCCACTTTCCTGTTGGTCATTTGTTGGGTGTTGGAGGCATTCTAATTATATATAATAGCAAATCTAATCATGGGAACACTTATTTCTTAAGCAATTAAGTGTCTAGATTCATTTAATATATGTATTAATGTATTTTATAGTAAGGCCACAATGCTTTTAAGTTTTTAAAATTATATTAAAAATACACCATGTTTGGCCTTGTGGAATTTGTTATGATGATATTTTTAGCAAGTTATATTTCCACATTAACTTATGAAGACAAGTAAATGAATGCCCTTATAATTATAATTCTAATCTTACTAATTTGGAATAATAATAATAAAATCATATTCTGATTTTAATAGAATTATGCCAAGCTTAGGCATCGGTAAAATCATTGAATTAAATATTATCTTTCAAAAGTATAAATTCAGCCATGACAAACAATCATGAATATGCCATATGGGTAGTGCAAGCCCAAATCCATAGTTAACTAGAAATTTAATCATATGGGTTACACTTAGCTTGGAAATAAATGAATTCAACAATAATACATGATTCTTAACTAGATTGTGAGTTGATACTTGATTATTAAATGTATTCTATTTTGTTAGATTGCTCTTGGTATACCTGATTCACCGTGTGCAAGCAGTGGTTTTATGGTAACTAGTTATTTATTTATATAGTCAAAGTTGGTATAGTTTTATGACATTATAACTAGACTAATGTCTGAATTATCATTTAATGACTCAATTATATTTTGTTTAAATCATTCTTTTCCTTGAGTTATGAAATTGGAATGAATTACTAGTGAGAGGACACTATGGTTGGAAATCCATTAATATAATTCCAACCAAATAACATAATTAAATTGGGTACACTTTAATATATATTTTTTATTTCTTACTAGGTAATAATTTACATGGATGTGATCATGATTGCTAATGGGGTTGTTAAGAATGTCATGACCCTTTTTATGCACATGTATTATGATTGGGTGGATGTATAATGTCCGTGTTATTATTTAGGAATTTGGAATATCTCATGCCATGTTTATTATTTTACACATGTTGGACCATATTGGTGAGATGGCATTCACAAAGTGATGGTGCATGGGTGATATAATGCCTGAGTTTGTGAATTGGGGCATCATGGTTTTATGAGTAGAAACCTAAATTGATCCTCAATTATGAGAACATAAAGTCTTTATGGGTGAATTAGTGAGTTTGTATTTTCTTCTTTCTATGGGAATGTATTGATCCTTTATGGATATTCAAAGAATGAATGGTGGCTATAACAATTGTTAGACCATAAGTGTGGCCATTGAAATTTATTGTTCATAAGATTGATTATTTGGTTGAGTGGTTAAAAAGAATTTAATGATGCTAGATTTAAGCAACTAACATGCCCTTGTAAGTTGTATGGGTGTAAGTGAAGTAAGGATGTCTCCACAGGTTTGAGTTGCTCCTAGTTGAGCAATGTTGTTGAAGTAAAGTTTGCTGCTAGGAATCTATGGTGATGAACCTTGTGAAGGTATGTTGAATTGTTACATGTATGCAACTATTGCATTCATAACTGTGTATTTAAGTTGGTTGACTAATTTGTGTTAGGTTAGAGATCTGAAAGCATAAATATCCTTGTAAGGCATTGATAATATTCTCTATGGCTTAGTAGGAACATAAAAAGGATATTCCTTGCTTATTTTGATCATTTTATTGGCATTTGGTGTGTATAGACTATGAGTTTATTAAGCTACAAATTATTGAGAGCTGAGATAAGCAATTGCAAGTTCTTGCTTGGATTGTGTGTTACTACACCTATTAGGTTGTAATAAGAAAATAAATTACTAAGTATTTTGTTTTAATGCATGGGAGAATTATGATGCAGAGGATACACAAATTCTTTCACTACTTAGCCTTGTTTCAATATTCATTCTAGGTGTTTTACTATATACTATAATCAAGGTTTATAGATAGACTTATTGAATCAAGACACTCACAAACTCATTACACTGAGTCTTCATATATTATTGATAATAAACACATGTATATGAAAATATCATCACTTGGGTTATCTCTCAATGTTACTTGACTTGACTGATAGGTTATTGAATAGTAATTTCTCCAATTTTAAATCCTGCATGAAGTCATTGCTCAATCTTGCAAAGTATAGTTTTATACACTTTTTCAAAATACATAATGCTAAGATCAATAGATTCAAATCTATCATCACATTAAGAGCATCCATAAAGCCACATCACTGTTCCAACATAGGAATGAATTTTTCAAATATACTTATGTTTTCCATGATCAAACATAGACATGTGTCTTAAACCTACAGTCACCATGCATAGGCTATTATCTACAAACATTGAATAGGGCTCTCACAGTCAAGATAATTTGAGATAATTATTTTAAATGTTTAAACTCTATATTTAGTTTAAAAAGGCATTGAAACTTGTTTAATATTTTTTTACCTTATTTATGCCTACTCCAACATTTAAGTTTCCATTAGATGACTCTTATTACATTTATTTATCATGGTTTTTTAGAATCTTTGTATGCACAATCTTATGACAACTGTCCATAAATTTTTTATTTCAATAAATATAAAATATACACAAAAAGGTTTAAGATACTACTAAATTTGTTATCCAAAGCTTATATTCACTTGTCTAACCTTTATAAACTATTTTTTGGTACTTGTATAAACTCAATCACCTTTGTTAGAAAACACAATATTCTACAGTTTGCTATTTGTTAAATAACTTAACATGATTTCAATTACCTTGAACTTTTCAATCACCTTTAAAAATAATGAATATATGTTTTACTCATTGATATTATTAGATCTCTACTCATATTATTCACAGTTCATGCCTTCACTAAAGATCCCATATCTGTAGGATTATATAAATAAACATATCTACTTGAACCATGAATATTGGCTTAATACATTAAAAAATTTAAGACCAATGCCCATTCATTATGGTTTTTGAGTTCAAAATTAACTTATTGATTTAAAATATTTTAATTTCAAAGAAACACACTATCATATTTCAAATATAGAGATAATAGGGTTTGTCATTTGTACATAAAAAACTTTGAATTCAATCATCAAATGCTAATAATCACCTTCAAAAGACATCTTAAACTCACCAATTTACTCTAGTTACACTTTTCTTTACTAATCACATTTGCATATTTAGTTATCATTGCACACATACTAGAAATTCAAAGTTTGTCACAATTTTCTCTTCAAACAAATAAACTATATTTTCATTATTCTTTGGGTTATTTACAATATTATATGAATTCTAACCCCTTTATTTGGTTATCTTTTCTTGAATGAATGTAATCCCCCAAAAAATACCAATAAAACATCTATTCTAAAAACTTCAAATTTGCAACTAATTTCTAACTACCCTAGCTTCCCTCCAACTTCCTCATGTATGTTGAGAGGGTTCAACCTAATATTTGACAAACTTATGAAAGGAAATAAATAAGGAGTTAGGTATGTATTCTATCATCCTAAACTCCTTTCTAACATATAACTGAACAAATTACCACTTGACACTCTCTTAAGACTAGACTATAGACTCCTAAAGACCAAAATGACTTACAAAAGACTCTAACATGTGAAAATGAACAATATTTATAGAAGTGTAGTGATGCTCCTACATCACATTATTTTGTTCCAAGTGATGGATTTATAAGCCAAGTTTGGACTAGATTTTAAGTTGGAAACTCAATTATGGTTGGATGAATTACAACCATGGTACCCTGGAAGTGAATAAGTATTATTCATCATAATACTAAATTAATAAAATTAGATATATATTCAACTAAATTTTGGCTTGGGTTATTATGTGCATTGATCCCTTCAAGTGAGGGAAGGAGCTTGCATTTTTTTTCACTCAAGAGGCTAGAGGCTATTCATTGTGTATTTATGTATTTTGATTCCATGAAGTGGTTATTGATTATGGGTATGTATTAATATCATGTGGAGGCTATGATGCCCCTAGTTATGTTTCACATTGATTTTGGATTGAACTTTGGTATCCATGAGGATGTTATGATGCTCATGGTTATATATACTTTACATCTATGAGGATGTTTTTTTATGATTATAGCTATATTATGGTTGTGGAAACTATGATTTCCATGTTGATGATGATATATTCACCTAGAGCCTTGGTTGAGTGCATCCTTTCCCAAGTTTATGTTGTGTTAAAATAAGCATTTCTAGTCAACCTTTAACTTGTTAACATGAGTCAATTGGAAGGATAGTGATAGAGCTTATTGTTGGAATTATGAAACCATATTCAATGATCATAACTAGCTTGTATGGGTGGGCCACCTTATGATTATTGAAATATAATAATCCTAAGAGGTCCAAGGATATAGCTTAAGCTTAGAGGGTCTAGACGGTGAATGTGAATTACTTGCTTGGACAAGTGAGGAGGTTTTAGGGATCCCTTGTTGTAAGCGGATAGCATGAGCCATCTAATCCATGATAGATGTAATTGGTTGGTAATATTATAATATTCATGGATGTATATTATGGGCTATGTTGGAACACACCTTTAATTAAGGGAAATGTTTGAGATCCCTAAAATTGAGCATCATGTTACATGTTCAATATTTTATGTCATCTCAGATGACATTTGGACATCAGGTAGGCTAATAAGGACCATAGACCCTTGTAATTCACCTTTTAGTGTGTTTAAGTGTCATGATGTGGAATATTTTAGCATAATATACCAACCATTTAACCCCACATGTGTGCCAAAATGTTGTATTTACCTTTAGTGTATGAAAATTGTTGTATGTTGTGTAAAACATCTTACCTTTTTATTTGATTACATTAACCATGTAAACTTGTAACTTCTTGTTTTGTATGAATGTATTTGGTTGTGAACCTCCATATTACCCCTTGGTAGTAGTATTTTTATGTATATGATTTGATGTTGTGATGTGATCATGAACTATCTTATGATGTAATCTTCCTTCTTGAATTAACTTCTTTAACTAAAAATATGCCAAGGTATAATAATTATGGTATTTAGTGTGATTCCACATCACTATTCTAGCATTGAGTTTTGATGAAGTAGGAGGTTAAGGGTGAATAGAACACTATATCCGAGATAATTAGACTAGGTTTGGGATAAGGAATAGAGCCTCATGTAGGCTAAAAATGCACTTTTCCCCCTTGTATGAAGTAGTGGCCTGATTCATTTGAGTTGTGCACCATGAGTACTATAAGATGACCATGGGATATTCTTGCATAATGGTCACCTCTTCGATTGAGTGTTATTTCAATCACTTATTTGAGGTTGTTGTATAAACAAACTTGTGAAATTTATCTATGCAGCCTTGTAAAATCACTATTTGGTCATCGAATTTGGACTTTTATAAAAAATCAATAAGACTGAACTTGTTAAAATACAAATACATGTTGAATTGTAAAGCCAAGCATGCTATTTTTGAGGTATTGGTTAAATTACCTGAAAAGAATGTTTTGGTATGAATATTCTAAGTTTGTTGACATGAGTTGACTGGTAAGTACAACTATGTTGTTTATAAGGTATTATTGTATATACCTGATATTGTTTTTAAAAAATATACATATTTTTGATTGTTTGATCATGAATAAAATGAATGCTTATTTTATGCTTGGGTGGAGCAATGTTAAGTCCTGATTAGGTGAATTTTATTACTCTTATGTAATTTTTTATGCTACCATGAGGTAAGTGCAATGAGATGGTGGCATTGTAATCCCTATAACCATTATGTGAGTTACAAATTTGTGAAGAGCATGCAAAAAACCTTGGGGTTACATGTGAATGCCTGGTGTGGCCTCTCCAATGTTTAGGGTGATTAGTGTGAGATTATACACTAACCCATGAATGGTAAATGGTAAAATATAAATAACCATGATTTGATGGATCTTTATTCTTGTTGACATTCTGTGATGAATGTGCCAAGAAAGTATATATACCACACATGTGGTGGGAACCATAGTAGTATGGTTATTATTGATTTCATTTTGGAATGAAGTATGTGTGAGGCATACTAGAGGTGGTCTCAATGACATATGCTTGTTTGAGTGCTATGTTACTTAGTATTCTGTAGATTGATGCAAAAATTTGAATATACAGATATATATATATATATATATATATATATATATATATTTATAACTTATATGTTATGGGAGGACAACACCATAAATCTAAGGATTTCATGAAAATTTGTTGGATTGATTTTGGGAAACTGTTGTTAAAGTTGTTGAGTTTGCGATAATAGTTCTTCATAATGAGGAAGATTCTACTAAAAAATATTTCTCTATTAAAATTCTAGTCATGTGTTCATCACTATGATGGAATTAATTCTTATGTATTTGTTTTATTTTAGCACAAAGTCATAAATTTGTGGTTTAAAGAGCATTAAAAAACTCATCTATTGTTAAATATTGAATTATATTTGATAATTGTAGCCTATGATGCATGTTCTTACATGAGTTGATTGACTATCTAGTTGTATAAGTGGTTGGAAATTAGGCAAAATTTAATGGTGCTAGCTTAGAGCAGTGGTTTTCTAACAAGTTTACCAAGATTAAGGGAAAGATTATGGTGTTAGGGTTATGTGTTTGATTTTTATTTCTTCTTATTTTTCTTCTTTTCTCTTTGGAAGTTATTGACCCTATTAGAGGAAAATAGAGTTAGGGTTTAAATGAAATAATGGAGTTACAGGTTTGAATTTTAACTACCACTTGAGAGGAGTTTATGGGAAAATTTTGAGAGTTTTAATTCTATAAAGGTCACTACTATGGAGGAAGGAAGAGCTAAGGATTTAGATTTACTTAGCCAATTCCTTAGAGAGAATACATAGTTTTTGGACTACATTTTGGGTACCGTGTTTGGGTAGAGGAACTAGAAGATGGTAGAAGATAGAATGAAGCCATTTGAAAGAAAATTAGAGAAAATTGAACTGTTGTGTGGTGCCACAAAATGGATAAGGGCATAATTTAAAACCTACATATAATCAATCCTAGGCATGGGAAATTATTTCCATGTTTACAATATATTTAATAAATTCTAATTTGGTTTTATTAAGCCCCTTTTCGAGGATCTTGTTGGGGTATAAACCCATGTGGGTAGGTTGTGCCATACCCACATAGATTTATGCCATGACTAGGTATATGATGATTGTGGTTCTGGAATATGTATGTAAAAACCCATGATGAGACTTTAGTTTTACTGAGTGAGTGGACTAATTGCTTATTATAATAAACTAGAATGAATTCTTGATTTTATTATGCTCAAGGTTTTTTTAATATGTCAAAATTATGAATTGGATAAATTGTGAATAAATGCTAGGTTGAATTATTTTGGTGGTTTCCTTTAATTCTGTATATCAAGAGATTCAAGATTTTAATTTATAACTATGTATATTTTATTGCTCACTGTATGGGTAGGAAATTTGACCCATTTTGACTCCACCACCCTGTATGAAGATTTATCGATTAGTCAAAAAATTGATAATATAAATTCCATGGTTGAATGTTATTTTAAGTAGTGTTGAAAACTTATTTACCTTGTATTTTACTCTTATTACAATTATAATAAAACCATGACTATAGTGTTGAACGTGTGTGAGACTTCTTTACATAACCGTTATGCTAAAATTATGATTATGCTAGCATAGGTTACCATTAAAAATACAAGGGTAATATTTAGGCTTTTCAGTTGAGCTTTGTTTATTCTTGATATGATGAGATTTGGTTTATTTGATAAAGTATGATAACAAAACACTAATATTTAGAATTTGAGTTGATTTTCATGTTGTGTAACCATAACATGTTTATGTGGTTTGAATATTCAATGCTCATCTATTAGTGCTGGTACTTGTTGATCTTGTGGATTGTATGTTTGTATGGTAAGACACAATCTATTTTATGAGAAAATGTTGAGATCACCTTTCTTGTATCCTTAGTTTTAATTTTTTGATTTAGATTTTGATTATGAAAAAAGATGGTTGTGAGAGGTTTATCTTGCATAGATAAGTGGTAATATTGATATTTACCTTGCTCATACATCTTATATTTAGCATTATTTTTCTTTTATTAGTGGCTATAAATGTTTGAGGGTTTATATTATGCATGAGGAAAATTAGTTGTCATGTACTTTCAATTATGTTATTGTATTGGATGCTCACATTTGCATGAGGGAATAAAATGAGTTGTTTGGAATTTTTGGACTACTTATAATGTGATGAGAATTAAAACTTTATTGGAAACACTACAACCATTCATATGCTTGTTATGCACATGGTTGATTCTTGTCTTATGAAATCCCATTGGGGTTAAATTTTTTTGCTTGCTCAGAAGTTTTATATGATAATGTCTTAAGGATTATGATTTTTTAAAATATGGTAAAGGAGTGTGTATTATGGGCTACCCATGATGGGTTATAGTTGAATTAAGTTGTTTTTTTTTTTTCCCTCTTGTTGGGCTTAAGTTATTAAAATAGAATTTACTTTTCATAATGTTTGTAAGGAGGGAATTCACATTACCAGTGTTATGCTGGCACATTATTTCACCCTTTTAATGTAGGGATTGTTATGTCAGTTGACTTTCATTTGGGAAGTTTGATTTCATGTCTATCCTTATTCTTTGCTTAAATGATGAATTCATCATTGGTAGCCTATAAAGGGTTTTAAAATGATAAGTTTTTATCTAAGCATGATCTGATGCTTAATAATTATGGTTGGCATATATTGTAATGAATGTTGATTCAAACATTATGCTTATAAGAAAGCATAATGAGTCTCTTGTAAATATGCCTCCAGGCTTGTATTTGTATTCTTATGTTAAATATATCATTCTTTGTATTATTTAGTGTTTGGTTTTACTAATAAATAATATACTTATTTAAGGATTGATTATACAATGTTACATCTAGGCATTTGAGAACTTTATCCTTAACCATGTCTAAATGTAAGTTATTAGAAATCCCTGGTGGTTGGAAGAGTCACCCAGGTGGTTGGGTAATGAAAGGTTATGTTAACGATGGCTGGAATAATTATGAAAATGTCTAATATTATTTAACTTAACACAACTATCAAATCATGTATATGATATTATTATTTTATCCACTTTGCTATTGGTCATTTGTAGATGCTGGAAGCATTTTGATTATATATAATAGTAAATCTAATCATTGGAACACTTATTGATTAAGAAATTAAGTGTATAGATTCATTTCATTTATGTATTCATGTATGCTATAGTAAGGCCACATCATTTTTTTAGTGATGGAAATTATATTAAAAATGCACTATGTTTGGCCTTGTGGAATTTATTATGATGCTATTTTTGGGCAGGTTATATTTCCACATTAACTTGTGAAGATAACTGGATGGATGCCTTTGTAATTATAATTCTACTCTTTTTAGTTTGGAATAATAATATAATCATATTATGATTTTAATAAAATTATGCCAAGATTAGGCATCATGCAAATCATTGAATTAAATATTATCTTTCAAGTGTCTAAATTTAACCATGACAAACAATCATGAATATGCCTTATGGGTAGTGCAAGCCTGAATTCATAGTTAACTGGTAAGTTAATCATATGGGTTATTATTAGCTTGGAATTACATTAAATCAACCATAATACATTATTCTTAACCAAATTATGAGTTGATACTCCATTTTTCAATGTATTTTATTTTGTTACATTACTTTTGGTATGTTGGATTGGCCGTTTGCAAGCAATGGTTTTATGGTAACTAGTTATTCATTTATATATCCAAAGATAGTCTAGTTTTATGACATTATAACTAGCCTAATGGCTAAATTATCATTCAATGAATCATTTATCTTTTGGTTAAATCATTCTTGTCATTGAGTTATGAAATTGGAATGAATTACTAGTGAGAGGACACTATGGTTGGAAATCTATTAATTTAAATCCAACCAGATAACACAATTAAATTAGGTACACTTTAATAACTATTATTCATTTTGTACTAGGTAATAATTTCTATGGATGTGATCATGCTTGTTAATGGGTCTATTAAGGATGCCATGACCTTTTTATGCACATGCATTATGGTTGGGTGGATGTTTAATGTTCATGTTAGAATTTAGGAATTTGTAATATCTCATGTCATGTTTATTTTTTTCCACTTATTGGACCATATGTGTTAGGATGGAATTAATGAAGAGATGGTGCATGGGTGATATAACCCCTAAGTTTGTGAATTGGGGAATCACGGTTTTATGGGTAGAAACATGAATCAATCCTCAATTATAAGAACATAAAGTCCTATGTTTATGAGTTTATGATGAGTCACCTTGGTGATAGATTGATGTAGCTACTCATATACCCTTGAGTGTTGTAAGGTTGCCTAAGCCAAAGATTGGCTTGTTGGTATCTAGGTTCCCCTATTTTAGACCCATTGTACATGTTATGGTACCTCCTAGTTATCATGTTGATATAATTAAACTTATTTAGTGAGTTGACTCATTATTATACTAGATATTACTCTGGGTTGATAATCGAGTTAAGGAAATCTATGGTTTTGAGTGAACCTTCTTACCTTATGAGTTAGCAATTCATAACTGTATAAGGTTATTAGATGCTTGTATTGGGTTAAGTATTCCTAGGTGGTTTGATAGGTAAATTGATTGCCTTCTAAGGTTTGAAGGTTAATAGTGTGGGCCTGCACACTAATACCCATCAAATGGTATTTCAAACTTTAGGCAATCCTTTTCTCAATGTAAACCTCTAGAAATGGTCATCATGGCATAAGTATCTCATTAACCCAATCTATTATGGGTTACCTACCCTTCTGGTGTAAGACTGCATTGATGCATTATGTGTGGAAAAGTGGTGTAGTGGGTTCTACATGTAGTTATACTATGAAATTTGTTAATAATTCCCAAATTTTTTGGTTATTTCACTACTATTATCTAATTACTTAAGTAATAAAAACCTACTTATACACTACTCTAAGAAATTTGCCACCCAAAATAGACTCTATGTAAAATATCCCTTTACACACTTTATATACTATGTTGACTCAATTGACCTTGTTGGGAATTTAGCATACATTACAAAACTCTTTCAACCTAAGCCAACATGCATAAAAATTCTATTTCCCACTAAACAAGTTCAACCCAACTAACCTTATTGGAAAAATTCCTAGGAGGGTTTAGGGTTAATCCTTATCTATAATTACCACCTCAACTTCATTTCTAAAGAGATCATTCAATTTCACATAAATATAACTTGTAAATTTACATATAATATCAATATGAGGTTTCATTACTTAGGTTTTTATCTTGGAGAAGTAACACTTATCTTGTGGAGGTCTTGGATGCATAGGAAAAGTCTAATACCCTAGATTTGATTTGTCTTTGTGATCCTTACAAGCCATAAGAACCTATTGCAAAACACCATTGGATAAGGGAGAGTTTGAGGCATAATGGGTTCAATTCAACTAGGTAAGTATACTCCCAACCCTTTATATTTAAATAATTAGTTTTTGTATATTTAATGGATTGAATTGTATCTCTCCTCGATTAGTTTATTTCTATGTTATCTTAAATATAATTATATTTGCTTGTTTATTATATTCCTCGTTTATGCCACAAGATTTAGGGAGCACTAGATTAACTTGCATATTCCTTTACTAGATTAGCTTGCATATTTATTTAGTAGATTAACTTGTTTAATTATATTACAATCATAAGACCTAGATAGGGTTATCACATCTTAGAATTTGAATAGAGGCATTATAAACCTCTCCTTTTACATTGTGAGATAAGAGATTCCTTAGTTTAGGTTTAGCAGATCCATTATTTGTTATGACCTTGATATAACAAAGTATTGCTATGTAGACTATTAGTTGATTACCTTATTTAATCTTGGATATTATTGAGTAGGATAATTCATAGATCTATCTTATTTTTCTTGCATACAAATTGAGTTTACTTTCCAACATTCACTCATTATGGAGTTTAATGGGAAATGATGATGCTGAAACATATGGAAGGTGGTTATTTATTTGAATAAAGAATCTCCTTTTGAAATCATTTTTGCCTATGGGAGTTGAAAATTAGTAAGGAAGGATCCTTGGCAACTTTGTGTCTAATTGACAACACTTTATTGGACATATATGTGATCATTAATTATATAATAAGTATCCTTAAAACCATCTTGAAAATACTATATAGTGTAGAATTTTATGGTACTATATTTGTGACTTTTGGATCCAGACTGTCTGCCTCACTATAATTTATTAACTCTTTTTACAACTCATTTTCATGGTTTTTAACTTCCACCATAACTATAAAAGAGAGATTATTACTATTTTTGTCTAGTTCAAACCCATAAGTGGTGTGGAGAATATAGGGATGGTTTTTTAGGTGAATATAAATAAATATTTATTGCTTTTAGTCCATTTGAGATTGTCATATCCCCTAACCTACAATCTATAAGAGTTGCCACTATGGCCAACCATGGACTTTGTAAGATTAGCGGATAACCCAATTTTTAACTTTTTTGGATAGAGTAACATAAAGTAATAAAATATATTCCTAGTATTCCACCATAATCATGACGTCTTTTATGGCCCCTTATAGTTTGATAATTGACTACCCAACCATTTATAGAATTATGGAAGTTTGATGTACCCTATTTAAAGATAGTGATTTTAATGTATTTTAAGTAATTAAATTAATATCATCACCTAAATATACTAACATTATAAGTATTTATATCTTCCATATTTCTACTATGATGATTAGACTTCTAAGATCTCTATATTTTGGTAAGAGTAATTTTCTTGCTAAATGAGCCTGCCATCTACTTGTATGGTCTTGAGATATTATAATATTCTTCATGGAGTTTTGACATAGATATTTGATGATTTTATTAAGTTTAGGGATATATCTTATGGCTTGTAATATTTTTATCTAAATGCGTAGTCTTTTTAGTTCTTGAACTAAAACATATTCACTTTTATGAGATATTTGATGATTCTATTAAGTTCAAGGATATCTCTTATGACTTGTAAATTGTTATCTCAATGATTAGTATTTTTAGTTATTTAACTAACTCATATTCACCTTTGTGTGTTGTTTCCTTGAGTCTCTTAGGAAATGGTATTGGTGATGGAACAACAAGAAAACTAGTAGTTTCCTAAGTTTTTTCTTTCTCCTAGATGTTCTCCTTCTCATTGATTAGATCATTGGGATGGTTTTGTTCCTCATTTCCCCTGGGAATATCTATTATAGTTGGTGGAGAAAGATTGGTCAATGTTTTTATTAAATGCAACTAAACATTAGCATAGTTTATGGAATTTAACTCTATGATTCTCTCTTGTTCTATACTATAGACATGGGATACCTTTCTATTCTTAGGGTTTTCAATAATTAGGTAGGTAAATATGGGGGCTTGTTTATAGGAGAATGCATAAAGTATTGTTGAGGTGGGAATATCCTTTGATATTTAAATGTAGGCTGAGTTGCCCATGGCTAATTATTTTGAGGAATACATGGTTGTCGATTTTTCTATGATGCATAGGGATACTATGGAATCCATTATTATAGAGACCAAGATGGTGGTATCCAATATTATATATGTATTGCTATAGCATATGTCATCACCCATGGTTTATAATGAGATCTAGGAACAAACTATTCTAGATTGTGATTGTAAGAGAAATTGTTTCCATGTATTTATGAGATATAATTGAGCTCTTCCTTTGGTTGGATACTTTGTTTTAGTTGATTCTTGATGACAAGGAGGAGAATAAAATTTATTTTATCATGATCATTTGTGTCAAAAACACCACAAATTTTTTTTTTTCAAGAGGACAGTGTCTAAGGGCATGTTTTAACCTGTATGTTGGAAAATATATAGCTAAAGGTTTAGTGGTGGCATTAGATTTTGCTTATTATTTAGGTGTACAAAGAAGAATGATTTAATATTTTCATATCCTTCATGAGATAACTTACCTAATTACCCCCTTTCTCTATTTTTAGTTTCCTAATACCATACTCTATCCTTGAGTAGTTTCTAAATATTTTAATAATATCATTGAGACCAGGTTTATTTACATCTCCTTTCCCCATTAGGTTCAAGGATTCTCAAGCATCATTATCTAATAGATTAATTTTTTAATACTTAGTTATTCATACAACTCATATACACACCTTTTAAGGATTAATGAAATGATCAAGATAGTCTTCCATGTTTTCATCTTATTTTTTATACAAAAGAATTATTCCTATATTTCATACCCTACAATAATCCTAATAATTATCCAGTGTTCTATTTTCCATTGCATCCCATGTGTGAATGGATGTTATTTTTAAGTACATAAACCACATCATGGATGAATCCTTAAGTTTTTAAGGAAATAATTTCAACTTTTGATTATTAGTTTTATAGTCATAGGTTTGACATAATACCTTGAACTCAAGAATAAATTGGCTAGGATCCTTTATTGACATTCCCCTAAAATTAGATAGTATATATGGGGGTATATTATTCATTGGATAATTTCATATTAATCTAGATAATAGGATATGTAAATTTTATTCTAGATATATAAACTCTACCTACTTCAACCCTAGTTTGTGGGTTTAATATTTCTCCTAGATTGTCTCCCATTTATTCCCACTAGATATTTCAAATAGTATTTATAGGTGGTGTAGGTTCATATAAAGTGGTTTCAAGGATACTTGATTAGGATTATATATCAAATATTTATATTAAAAATTCATTTATAATAGACTAATTTATCTAAAAATATGTACTTACTTATGGTAATTTATCCCAAGGATCAGGTGATGGGAAAGGTGATTCTTCTTCAATGCTGAGAAGTTCCCAAAGAAGTTATTTCCATAGAATTTATTCTATCCCACTTTATTCCCATGATTTTTTTGTTCTTGTGGTGTTTTTTTGGAGTTCTTAGGAATGTATCTTCCCTTTGAATGTATTTTTCCATTCATAAATCTATCTTGGTGTATGGGAATTACTTCTTATTCAAATATTAGTTTTAAATTTGTATACCCTATTAATATTTATAAAATACCCAAAAATGATGTTGACAATGATGAGGATTATTGTGTCCTTTTAATATTTTTATATATTTCATGTTAACCTAAGTAATTTCTAAAGGCTATATGCAATAGGATATGCAAAAGTTATGACTAATAATTGTATTTTTGGGGCTGATTGTGGATCATATAATCTATTGATCTAAAGATATACTTGTTTGTATTCAAATATAATATAATTATTTATATTCAACTATAATCTAATTTATTTTGAAATAAATCAAAATCTTTTCTTGAAATGAAATTATTATAATGTAAGTCACACTACTAACCTAATTTTCTTGAAATGAAATTACATGAATGGAAAATATAATAGTTTTTATAAAAGGAGAAAAATGTAGTTTTTTGGAAGAAGAGGAAATAAACACTCACATGTAAATTTAAAATATAAATTTATTTGGAATTAAAGTGCTTAGAAAGTAAATTCTTGGAATGTAAATTCTAAAAGTAATTTATTGAAGACAAACACACTCACACACAACCCTATAATTTTATCATAGAAAACAATACTTTATATAAAAATTGGGAATAAACTCAAAACATATAACAATGCATAATAAATAAATAAATAACAATTTATATTTATTTCTTAGAATGAGTAGGATCTTTAATCTCCTTAGAACAAGATTAAAACACTCTTAAAGTTGGAAAAGGTTCATGAACTCAGCGTCTCATTAATATATAAACTTGATTACAATATGATATTAAAAATGGTACTATTATGTTACAAGTTATTCATGTCTAAATTATATACTACCTATATCATCAATATATATTTTTTATATATTAAAATGTGTACAATGATTTTTATAAGGATAGAGTAACAAACTAGCAAGATGAAATTCAATCCAATATCTATTTTGTTTCATGACAACATCCTTTCCACTTTTTCAAGAATAAAAGGTAGAAACCATTGGATCTTGGATCATGCATGATCTTCCTATTTTACTTTTATGAACAATTTACAACTCCCTTGGTGGTTATAACTATTTGAATCACATTATTATGGAAAGATATAGAGTATTTACAATCACTTTTTAAGAGACACCATAAATATAATTACTATATATAGAAAAACTATTTATGGAAATTTTTTTAGCACTTCAATGTATTTCAAAAAATGACTTATAACTCTTTATACCTTGTATTCAAATATTTATAAAAATCATGTTATAATTAGATAAATCCTACAAGGTTGACTAGAGATCTCCATAGCTAGTCTGGTGACTTCTAGAGCTAGACTTGTGGCTTCCAAAGTTAGGCTAGAAGTCTGGAAAACTTGTCCTATGATTCCTTGGAGCTAAAAAGTCTTCAAAATTGATCATTAGTAGATATTATGGTTGCCAAAAACATTTTATCTTGATTGTATTACTTAAATTTGAAATGTACATGCAAAATTGACATCCTTTCCATGTATATGTTATAACTTAGTTGATAAAATAAATAATAATAAATTTCAAAGTATAATCAAGATAAATAGTTCACTTTATAATTTAAATAAAAAATTATTCCCAATGTTGGAACCTAAATCCACTTTAAGGAAGGTTAAATAGGAGGAAAATGAGGTTATTAACTAGATATGATGAGCCATATTATGGACTCATCAAGTATGCTGATGTGTCCAAAATATCTTCAAAGCCTTTTATGATCCCCTAATATAATGTTATCTCTAGTTCCCATGAATTATGTGATTACTTTATGCTATAATTAATTATAATAAATAATTAACTCTAATTGGAAATGTAGACTATTGAAATCTAATCTATGAATTTAAATAATAAATAATACAAGTACATAAATATATAAAATTTACATCAGTTATAAATTTATAAAAATATAAATTAGGGATAGGATTAGAGAATTTTCCTTGAAAATTGATTTATTTTAGATCATGTTATTTTTTGGTTGAGTATAACTTTCTATAATAACCTACAAACATAGATTCATCATAAAACAAATATCCATTGTATACTAAGACAAGGTCATATAAGGTGGATAAGGTTGCAGTGTATAATTGTCTAACATTGTAGGTTTTCCCAAATAGACTATCCACTAGATCTAAAATCTAGATTTAATACACAAAGACTTGAAAATATGATAACCTAATCCTGCACAAGCATACAAGAGAGATAAAATTTAAAATGGGGAAAAATGGGGAAGTGGGATATGGTTGAGCTATCCTAAGATAATTATTAATTGAGTTCTTCCTACATAGTCCAAGTGGACCTCATTATGATGTAGTTATCCCCTTAGGGAAGATCATATGAATGAAACTAGAAATATATGATTAGAATGATTGGAAAATGATGCCCTTAACCTAAAATAAAACCATGTTAGGATTGGCTAGGTATTGTGGTATTATAATAGAATTATAATAACAATATTTAACTATAAGATAGATGATTTTGTTAGGGAGAGATAGTAAGAGAATTAGGGGTTTCAAATGTGATCCTTGATGTTGATTTTATAGGTGAATCTTTTGAATTTTTTTGATAACTGACCTATTGGTTTATGTGGGAGAGATGCTATAAATCATGTCATTTTGAAAATATTACCATTACATCACTATGGACAAGGATGAACTATTAGAAAAGGACATAATATGTCCTTGTTTGATACTATTCTCTTCTCTATAAGGGACAAAGGCTTCTAAAACCAAAGTGATAGTGAAGTATATGTTGAATAAGATGAATAGGGATAAAATAGGGAAGTCTTGGAGATATTTACAATAATTGTTAGAATTTAAAGTCTTTAGATATTTTGGGTTTTAGGAATGGTGGATTGACCAAACAAGGTAAAGACATCAAGGACAAGAATTATCAAACATTTATTGTTTAAATTTAAGCATTTATATTTAACCCCTATTGACATAAAACCTAGAGCTAGTTGGCTACAAATAGTTTTATTTTAAATAAGTTAAATTTAGTTAGATTAATGAATAAAAAGGGTTAATATTGGTTAAATACACTAAAATTCACAAAAATAATTAGTGGCTATATTCATAATAATTTATACATAGTACACAGAACACAATAATTCCTATTCTAACACTTCTCTTTTATATATTATTATAACTACCAAATACAATTATTCTTATACTCTCTTTTTTATACCAGTTGATGAAATTACACGTTACTTTGATATGAAACCTTTACACAAATATCTCTATTTAATTATAATCTTCACCACTATATTTATCTATTACAATGATGTAGTATAAATATTGAGCCAAAACAATATAACTCAATGGTCATTTTTGTGTGACATACCCTTTCTCTAATTAGGTCATCATTTGTCTTCATAAATCCTTCTTTATTACCATAACATCCAGACACTAGAATACTCTATTATATCATTTTGGAGAAGTGCTATGCTATTGAAGTAACATAATTAACTTTTTAGTGCATGTGGTTTGGTTCTTCAGCTAATGGACAATATTTCCAACACACCCACCCTATAGTATAGTGATACATAAAATTACTAGAGTAAAGGAAATGTGAAAGTTGAGCATGTATACACACTTTGTATTTGTCATGGAGATGTGCATGCCCCCTTTTTGAGGCATGTGGTGAAGTGCTAAACTTATGGTAAATTAAGAGCGATCAAAAATAAATTTTAAGAATAAATGACAATGCATTAGTTGAAAATATTATAAGCTCTAACCGTCATAAAGTACTTTGTAATGATTTTGAAGAGGTGGGAACCAATAAAGTGGTCCACTAAAGTGAAACCAAGATGTGGAGCATAAATAATCTCAAACATGGCTCAATTATTAAACTAAAAAGATGTGGGAACTAATACATGTCTAACTAATGTGAAAATAAGATATGGAGTGTCACCAAGCTCAAATGTGGGCCACTTGTAAAATATGAACCACACTGCTATAAATAAATATAGATTAAAACTATAAATTATTGAAATTTTAATTGTTTGAAAAAGATAAATCTAAATTTTGTGAAGTAATAGCTTGGACATGAATGCATATCATGCCCCCCATATTGTATAGATTGCTAATTTGATTTTTTGAAAACTATTTAAAATATTTTAATTGTCTTCTAAAAAATGTATCTATGCTCAAGTAGCTATAAGAATGAAGTACTTAATCAAGTAAAATGCCCCCAAAATCTAAAAAATTCTAATTTGGCATATTGTAAACTATCAAATCTAAAATGTATTTCTTGTGAAAACATGTAGATAAGCCCATTATGATCTCCCCTTTTGAGATAAGGAAAATTACTTATCTCAAAATAAAAAGTGAGAACCTTTGTGAAATAGGTAATCAAGTAATAACATGTGAATATTTGAATTATTTTAGAATAAAAAAGTTGTAACATTGTAGCATATGAAAAGTTTAGATATTGAATTTCATAATTGTAATTGGATATAGCATTAAAGTAGTATATGAGGCATAGAAAGAACTTGAAAATTTTATATACATATTGTAAGAATAATATTGAATAAATTAATTATTTAAAGCACACATGTAGTAAGTGCATGATATGAATCATGTCACCATAAATTTATGTAATTATATACTTAGTAGTACATGATAGGAATCATGGAACCATAGTATCAAGAAATAAATATGTAAGCAATGTCACACAAAGTCATGCAAGAAGGAATAAATTACACATACAAGGGACATGTAAAGTGTTGCATAGGATTAGAAAGAATGTATAAATGTCATACACAAGGCCCAAATATGAATATAATGGATAGGTGAATATCACAAAAACATATAAGGTAAATGGCCATACACAGAAGGCATGATGATGCCATACAAGAGAGATGGTGTATATTGAACATACACAAATCCAAAGGACACATACAAGAATAAAACAAATTGAAGCATGTTATGTAATGACAAAAACATCTAATAAAATCATGAAGAAAATGTAATCAACATATTTGAAGAATATGAAACTATTTTCATGTTAGTAACTAACATATTCATCATGGTAATGAAAAGTATGAATGAAAAAGAGACATATTTTCATTATAACACGTGGAAAAGAGGTTTTGGATGAATAAAACTTGTAAGAGTGTTCATGTCAAATAATGAGATGCTTTAAAATAAGGTCTATTGGGTAGAAGACTAATTTAGCATTAAAAACATGGAAAAGTATGCATTAAGCTTTAAATCTAAACGATACTTGAGTATATTCTCTTATATGTTATGAAAACCTATGGAAAATGTTCTTGTGACTATGTTTCAGTTGAAATCAAAGATGTAAAATGAATAGGAACATGAATGCAATAGAGGATAGGGATGTAATCTATTTTTGTTTGACTAGTATGGCTATGTCCTGATTGATTATATGCAATATTTTTTGATCAAGACAACTTCTTCTATGTATTGATAGTTTATGTTTCTATAAAAATATGTCCAATTTCACACTCATATACCTTGTGAGAAGCATTATGTATTAAAAATGGAATGAAATATGTTGTGTACTAAACGTAATTATAGTTGATATAACATGATAATATGGATACAAGTCCTGATTTTGATATTTTTTCTACTTTTTAGCATATATGAATGTTTTTGTATTTTTTCCATATTTAGAAAAGTAAAGAATGCATAAGTGAAATTTAAAAAACATTTGAAATATATTAATAAACAAAATTATGAAAGAGAATAAGGAGAGAGGGGTTCAAGCAACTCTCAATAAAGTGGTGAAGTAAAGTAAGACAAAGATGAAGGCAATGGAAATTACCTGATAATGAAAATAGAGATAAGGGATAAAAAGAGAATCAGAGTATGTGTAGAGGAATAAAAAACAAAAATAAGGAGTAAATAATCTATGTACAAGTAAGTACTAGGTAAAGAATCTATTCAAGGTCCTTGGCCCAATCACAGGTCCAAATGATCTCATCAATATGATACTCATACGCATATATAACTCTTTATAGAAAGGAACAAAATCTTGTGTAGAATAAGATGTACTAAATGTATAAGTTTATGAATTTGAAAAAAGAAGCATGTGTTATAAAAAAATATTTAAATCTAAATAAGAGTTACGTGATGTAAAATAACCATTTGAATCACTGGCCACATATATGTATAAAATTGTATCCTCATGCATAGGCGGATATTATTTAACAACATGTACCTATGTAGGATCCTTCTACATAACCTATGATGTTGTGATAGATAAAAACCTTGTATTGTGTGTTATTTTTATTTATAAGTAGCTATATTTATCTTTCTATCCAAATCATTCTACTTATATGTAATCATATTATGCTCAATTATAGATGGAGAAATTATAATATATTTATACTCATAACTAGTTTAAGAAACTAAAATATGCTTATGCTCATAATTAGGTGCAAAAACTAATTTTTAAATATTATTATTTGAATGTAAGTCATGATCTTGAATAGTTGGATAAACTAATTCATTACCATTTTTTTTAGTAACTATTCCAACTAGCCATTGTGGAGTAGGAGTAGGTTCCCATGGTTCCATAGGATATTCATATTGAATGTTTAAAATTTTAGCCACTTGATTATCATGAATATACTTTAGACATGTGTGAACTATAGAAGTAATTTCTTTGATTTTATGTAACCAAGGTCTCCCTAATAACATATCAAAGACACTTGTGTTTATTAATACTAAGAATAGAGTGGGATATATGAGAAGTCCCACTTTTAGAGGTAATAATAAATGTCCAAGAGTATTTTGTGTATGACCATAAAATTCTTTCACAACTCTAGATGTATGTTATATATCTTTCTCCTTATAACCAAGATAATGTAGAAGTGTTATAGTACACACATTTTCACTTGATCCATTATATATCATGACACTATGGATTAGTTGTACAAAAACATATACTCTAATTAATAATGCATGTATATCATAATAATCATCAATAATTTTAGAATCATCAAATTTACTAGATGGATGTGATGCTAGCTTGTTTGTAATTATACCAACGATGCTATCAAGGAGGATGAGCATTATGTGCATAATGTACTTTTTAATTTTTCTGATTTTCTTGTGATTAATGATTTGGAAAGGGCTATTTATACATATTTATCTTTACATTGTCATTTTCTTGTGGCCTATCCTCTTCATTATTTGTAAGAATGTCAATAATATTATGATCAATGAGGTCTTAAATTTTGTTCTTGAGCTTCATACATATATTAGTGGAATGTATAAAATATATATGTTAATCACAAAATGCATTCCCATAAAACTTATATATTGAGGTATAGGATATATTTATAATGTTGGAGGAAGTTTAATAACATGACATTCAAGAATATTTTATAGTGGTACATGAGGAGGTGAAGGTGGCCTTGATAATTTACTCCTTATTGGATATTCTAGTTTAAGCTTGGGTGGTGATTGTGATATAACATTTAATGTAACTTGAACCTCATTTTTTATATCATTATCTTTGATCTTATAATTATTCTTTCATTAAAAATTGATTGTTTAAGTAGAAAGAGCATTGGATCTATAATTTAGCCTATTAAAAGTATTCAATTTAACCTCATGCTCTTTAACTTTATGGCATAGTTAACCAAAGGATTTTAACTTATTAAACATGATAGATGCTTTACGAGGAGTAAACAAGCTTTGAGTAAAAAAATATTTAAATTCATTATCAACCATTTGATTTTCCATTTTGACAATCATAGTCATGTATCTTATAACACACTCACTAAGTATCTTATTTGGACCTTGTTTTATCTTTTGACTTTGAGCATAGGATAATTTTTCACCAATATTGATAGAAAAATATGACAAAAATTGATTTAACAAAAGGTTAAGAACTATAATTTATTTAAGAGGAAGACCATGGAACAATCTGAGAGCATAATCTTTGAAAATACATGGAAAAAAATTAGTTAACAAATTGTCATTATCTAAATAATCTAAACAAGTTGTATAGAAGGCACACAAATGATGTTCAAGATCACCTTTGAATTAATAAATGGGAATATTAAGAGTTACATAAACTTTTGGAAGATGGTAGGATGAAAATTGAGGAGATAAGGGGTTATGTAATAAGGCACCAAAATCTAAGGAAGGGCTAGCACGAGAGATGGTATGCTCAATAGTATCTAGCTTTGATTTCAAAAGAAGAAGGAATTTCTTAATGGAAGTATTAGTTGTAGTAATGAGTGGTGTATAATTAAATAAATGTGAATAAATAGGGATAGATGAAAAATGGTGGAAGTAAAAACATTGGAAGGATGAATAGAAACTAATTTATTAATTTCATCTCAAGCAATATATAAAAATGAATCATTCTTTTTTGGATGTGATCTAGCATAATATCAAATATCAACATCAAGATCAGAGATAAGGCCCATGATGTGTCTATAAAGAGGATGAGGGGTGGGTACCAAGATAAATTTTGGAGATATATGTCTATGAGTAATTTATGTAAGAGATATGCTCCTCTTAGGTAAACCAAAAATTATAGGGATAAAAGAGGCTTCCTCTTGGTGTAAATAAGAGATCCTATGCATTTATGATATATTGTGAGATAAATGGAAACTAATTTTTTTGTTTTACTCTATACTATGGATATGATTATGAGTAAAACTCTACATGTCATGATGTATGTAAGTAGAATATCACCTAAACCTTTAAAATAGTAGCTAAGTAGTTTTAAAATTATCATAACACAGTTTATAAAATAAGAAAAAAACAAATGAAAAATAAAGTGAAAAGAAAATAAAAATATTTTTGAATAGGAAACAACATAATCAACTCAAAGTTGAAATAAAGGGCCTCTATTTTAGTATTTACTCGAGGTGACAAGACAAATTTTTTCAATGTTGGATTAATTAAAGATTGAAAATTTTGAATCATTATGTTACAAATAATATCCAAGGTTGAGGATTGGATTTTTTAAGTTTTAGAAATTTATATAATGAAACTAAAATGTTAAGACAAAAATCAACAAGCAAGCAACATTCAAATTGAAATGTGGGTTCACCAAAAAAATTTACACTATAATTAATTAGAATAAACAATTAACACTAATTAGAAATGTAAATTATTTAAATATGATCTAGGAAGTTAAATAATACATAACACATAATACAAAAATTATATATATCTATAGAATTTATAGAAGTAAATTACGAAAAATAGAAATTAAGGCTAGGGTTAGAGAATTGTCATTGTAAATTAATTTATTTAAGATTGTGTTATCTTTAAATTGACAATAAATATTTATAGAACTTATAAATAGATGAATTAAAAAAATATATCTAATATATACTGGGACAAGGCCATAGAAGGTAGATAAGGTCATAATGAATCACTGTCTAACACTGGACTTTGCCCAAATAGACTATACACTAGATATAAAAATATAGGTGTGTTTTCCCTAGACTATATGTGTTGAGGTCAACATACCCCCATTTTTTGAAAATTGGGACCCTTGAGATACTTGGAACCTTAACCACTGAAACCATGGCATGTTTTGAACATTATTAGAATTTGAAGATCATCCACTTTGATAAAGTTGGCTTAGTAGTTTATGGTTTTGCTTTGGGCTTGCCTAATGTTGCTAATAATTGATCTTTATGTCTTAAAGATGCAAGTTTCATGGGGCCCTATTGAAGGGATCATGATTATAATTTGTAGAGTGACTCTATTCAATTTTTCAATAGCCTTGGGTTTATGAAAATTGGAATATGAATTCATGTTCTAAAAACTCTCCTCCAAAAACCCTATCATAAATCCTTGGTTCAAATTTACATTTGGTAGGACCATTTGGTGGGAATAATTCAAATTTTGAATTAAGTATAATTTTATTCTACAGCTTAGTTGTGTTTTGAAACATGACCAAACCCTAGCCTAAAATCATGCTTGGTCCCCTTTATTATTTCGCCCTTTTGTTTCCTTTATTTTTTAACTAGGTTTAACATTTGTGATTGGTGTTTAGACCAACACCCCCCCATATTTTTTTTGGAAAGGGGACCCATGTGATTGTTTCAAGAACTTCTATATCCTAGAGTAAATGTGAAAGATTGTTTGATCATGTTTTTAATGTTGCTAAAAATCATCTTAAAGGTTATTAATTATAGGTTCCATGAAAGAAGTTAGGGTTCCCAAATAATAAACCCTAGCGGTTTGAATTTAAATGTTGACAAGAAAATCTAGCAAGAAATTTAATGCATAATCAGGTTTTAGCTCAAATTTCATGAGATTTTATGTATATAACACTTTATGTTTGTTCATTGGATCTGATCCAATGGTGCATCAATCTTGAAGTCTTTTAGAAAGGCATACAGGTAATGATTCAAACCCCAATAAGGATCCAAAGGTGATCACTTGATCAGGGGTTTTAAATCTAATAGTACAAAATAAATTTCATTATTTTAAATTTGATAGGTTTGCTTCCATTATTTGACATCTATGAGGACATATTTGATGGGACCAAACCCATCAAAGTTAAATTAGAACATAAATATTTTATCATCTTAAATTTGATAGGTTTACCCCCATCATTTGATGTCTATGAGGATGTATTTGATGGGATAGAACCTATCAAATGTAACTTAGATAATCCTTAAAGCTTTGAGATCTCTTGATGGTTTTACACATGGCATTAAGTTATTGGATCAATAAATTTCATTGTTTTAAATTTGACAAGTTTACCCCTATCATTTGATGTCGATGAAGACTTATTTGATGGGACCGAACCCATCAAATTGAAATTGAAATAGAAAGATTTTATTGTCTTAAAATTGATAGGTTTAGCCCCATCATTTGACATCTGTGAGGATGTATTTGAAAGGACTGAACTCATTAAATTTAACTTAGACATTTTTTAAAGCCTAATCAAAGGGGGCATTTCTAAAGCCTTTTTAAAGAAATTTTTAGTTTTCTTACAAAGGCAAGATTGAGACATAAAAATCTTGGCCTAAGTCTTTTTTATTGATTAAAAGGGTAAGCATCTTTCAAGATCCAATGGTGATTACTTGCTCACTGGATTTGATCCAATAGTGCACATCAACATGGAAGCCTCCATATATCTCAATGGATCCAATGATGATCACTTGCTCACTAGATTTTATCCAATGATGCAAGCCAATTGAAGACTTTTCAAAGACCTCAAAAGCTTGACATATGGCATAATCAATAAGCTCAAAGATCAAGAACCAATGAAATGCAAGGACCTAGATTTGGCTTTTCAAACAAAAATAAAAGGGACTTTTGAAAACCAACAATCACTCTTCAAATGGAATCTATGAAAATTGGCATGAAAGGCATGGAACCCTACCACATAAGCTCTGCATAACTATAGAGGATCTAAATGAAAGATATTTCATGATTGAAAACATAGGAGAGATGATAAGCAAGTTTACATCATATCTAAGGCAAATATGAGATCAAAGTTGGAGGTTTTGATCATTAAAGTAGAAAAACCCTAAACCCTCCATAAAGAAGGCCAAAATTGGTTCAAATTGATTATGGTACACTTGAGATAATTTCAAAATAAATTTAGAGTAGGTGCCTTAGTAACAACTTTGATAGCTTTGTAATTACCATACACTATTATCAATGGCAACGGGTAGGCAACATATGAAGATTGAAGTAGAGATTTATCTAACTTAAAATGGTGAAGGAAGGGTATTTAGAGACATAGAGTTGGATTTAAAAACATTGAATGTACAGGGAATTAGGAATTGGTCTAAATTATTCTTTTTTGTCAAAGAGTTGTAACCAATTTATCAAGAATAAAAGAGGAATGCTTTAGTGTACCAAATATACAAGGATTTAGTATCAATTCAAATGGTAGGCCTTCATCACATAACTTATAAACTAAAGGTAATACATTGCATTGACCTTCTTGTTCCTATTTTTTTTGATTGTAGAGTAGATGGATAATGGATTATTCATGAAGGAAATGTCAATAGAGTTGCATGCATATCTCCCATGTCCTTTGAGACTTATTATAATCTCCCTTTACCTCATGTTGATCTTTTATCCTTGAGAGAATGGAAAAATACCCAAAACATAGATATAGTTCTTTCACATTGGTTAATCCAAGGTTCCCATGTTTTTAGGACTCCTAATGGTGAGATTCCTATTACCCAATTGAGATAAGGTGTTAGGTTAGCTATGACCTTATTGAATATATCCTTTGGTGCCTCTTATATAACTTATGTGAGTAAAGTCTAGGTGTCTTATGTCCATTGCATGTTGTATTGGAACCTAACCCCTCCAATTGGAGACTTAAAAAGTTTCTTCCTAGCCAAACAATTTATAGCCATCAAGAGAAAGATCTCCAAACTTTTCTTTATGATGTCTTACCTCTTAGACTCACTCCTGGCATCTATTAATTTCCCTGGCATCCAAAATTGGTCCCCTGATGGTAGGACTACCATTTCCCATCATTACTCCAAATTACATATTTTCAAATACAGAAATCATATGAAATTCATATGTGATGGTGTCTTCCCAGTCATTTTTGAAATAATCACTAGTATTCCTATGCCTAGATTTCATCCTCTAATAAAAAACATTAATTTGCTTGATTATTTTAGAGTGTATTATATATCCATGCATGATGAGATTTATTGCATTGAGTTTTGTAAGGATTTTGAATCATTCCAAAAAGATTTAGACACATTTTGAGTGGTCCCTAATAAGGATAGTGGTGCAGGTACTTTAGGATCCAAGCCTACTAATAAAACTTTGATGATAGAGATCAAACTTTGATGATAGAGACATTTGATTACCCTTTTCAAAAGGAAAATAAACCTAATGATGTCCTTGAGGAAATGCTAGACTTCCAATAATTACTAAAGAAGACTTATCCTTTGAGGAATAGAGAGTAGAGGAAGCCCTTGACTACCTCAATGCTTCTAAATAACTTTGGAACTCCTCCAGACATATCTGCAAGTAATCATCTAGAACCACCCAAAGGCAGTATCTCTAAGCATAATTTTGATGTTCCTAGTTATTCAAATAAGAATGGTTACAATATTATTGAAGACATGAAGAAGATAAAATCTAACATCACATTGCATGAATTGACATAGATCACAGAATAAAGGGACCTCTTTCTACAATCATTTTCAAAGAAATCCAACAAACCACCCAAAGTTGACAATGCTAATATGGCTATGCACAAAGCTAAGGTAAAATATCTTCCTTTCTTAATCATAGTCAAGATGTTCGATAAGAATTTACACAATTATTTATTGGATTCTGGTGCATCCACCAATATCATGCTTGTATGTATTTGCAAACAACTTGGCTTGACACCTATTAAGTCTGATAGAGTTATTACTCAATTAGACAAATCTAGAGTCAATGTGATTGGGGAATTATTAAATGTCCATATGCAATTGGCATCTAATCTTAGAGTATAATAGTTTATTTATATCCAAGTTTTTGACATTCTTGATGTTTATGGGATCTTGTTAATTAGGGAATGGACTAAAGCTTTGAATGGCTACATGTCCATGGATTATTCACATTTATGGCTACCTTGAAAAGGAGTTCTAAACAAAACCAGGGTTGAAAGAGAGCCAAAAATTAAGAACATGGTCACTAAGTATAATGATGTCAATGAAAGGGTCAAAATAATTAACTCTTATTTGGGATTTTTCACCCTAGAGACTACAAAGGTATGTGATCCTAAGAATACTCATGTTATTTCTGGGTTGTGGAAGCTACATTTTGATGGTGCTAGGTGTAAATATGGATCTAGAGTAGGCATTTTTATAACTAACCCTATTGGTAATAAATATCATGCTTCTTATAGGCTCTAGTTCTCATACACCAATAACCTTTCTAAATATGAGGCCCTCTTCCTAGGTTTGTAGTTTGCTATCAAAAACAAAGTCAAGGAACTACTAGTTTATGATGACTTAGAACTAGTAGTTAACTATGTGAGAAGAAAATATTAATGAAAACTCTCATACCTTTAGAGGTATAAGTTTAAAGTCTAGGATTTAATTGAGTATTTTAGTGCCTTTAACATTATCTCCATCCCTAAAGAGGAGAACAAAGATGCTGATGAGTTGGCATCTACTACAACCAACCACATGCTTGACTAAGACTCACCCAACTTTAGCATTAAATTGATACCTTATCCTTTGATCTTGGATAATGTAAATCATTTTCAAGTTTTTAGTAATGATCAAAAGATCTTAGATTTCATTACCAATTTTGGAGTATTTAATGCTCATATTATTGATGAGGCTGATGAAATTACTTGTAGAGAAGGAAAATTTGATGGTAAAGTCATTTAGTTGAATGAAAATATGATCCCTAAGGGGATGATTACCTTCAAGAGACTATTTGATCAAGACAATCTGGATGAGGTTTCTAAAATTCTGAAAGTAAGTGGGAAGGATTACAATGTAATTGATCTTGGCCCTCAAGATCAGCCTCAGCTAGTTAATGTTGGAAAATCTTGCACTAGTGTTGAGAATAAGAAGGATAAAGAGATATTAAATAAGTATGAAGATGTCATAGTTTGGTCTTATGATAAATTGAAGATCTTTGGTCCAAGAGTCATCACCCATACTATAACCCTTAAGGAAATTTGTAAACCCTTTAAGTAGAAGCAAAGACCTGTGAACCCTATCTTAGAATCAATGAACTTCAAAGAAGTTAAGAGATTGCTAGATGTTAGAATAGTGTTTCCCATCAGGAATTCTACTTGGGTGGCCAACTTTATGCCATTTAGGAAAAATAATGGTGAGATTAGGCTATGCATTGAATTTATAAATTTGAACATCTAAAAAGGATAATTATACTCTTCCCTTTCTTGACCAGGTAATATAATTTATTTTAGGATCAGCCATGGTGTCTTTTCTTGATAGTTTTAAAGTCTAAAACTAGGTTTTGGTTGATAAGTAAGACAAAATGAAGACAAATTTCATAACTAAATGGGGCACCTTTGCATAAAAGAGAATGAATTTTGGGATAATAAATATAGAAGCTACTTTTCAAAGGGTCATAGACCATGCCTTCTAAGGTCTGATTGGTAAGTGTATCATTATATACATGGATGATTTAACCATTTTTTATAAAAATAGAAAAGATCAATTTATGCATTTACAACAAGTATTTGAGAGATGTAAAAGGTATAGAATATCCCTTAACCCCAAGAAAAGCATCTTTTGTGTTTCTAAAGGCAAATTGGTGGGTCATGTCATAACTAAAGATGGGATCTCCATAGATCCTTAAAGAGTGTAAATTATATCTAAGATAGAGCCTCCAAATAGTAGAAAAGAGTTAAAATCATTTTTTAGTAAGATAAACTTTGCAAGAAAGTTCATTTTTAGCTTTGTAGAGATTGTCAATCCATTGAATGACATGCTAAAGAAGGATGATAAGGTCTCATGGAATGAGGAATCTAGGAAGGCATTCAATAACATCAAATAAGCAATTAGTCAAGATCTAGTCTTGATAAGTCCTAACTTTTTAAAGGACTTCTATCTCTATTATTTTGCATCTGACCATACTATGGTTGTAGTTTTAACTTAGAAGATTGATGGGTGTGATCACCCAATAGCTTTTATGAGTACTAACCTTAAGAATAATGAATTAAAATATTCATTGATTGATAAACAAACATATGCATTAGTTAAGGCAGTGAATAAATTTAGGCACTATATCCTTAGAAATAAGGTGCATGCTATTCTACTTGAGCTTGACACAAAGCTCATGCTGACCCAGAATGAGCTTAGAAAATGTAGAGGTAAATGGATGTCAATTTTTCAAGAATATGACATATAAATAAAAACTACAAAGTTAGTAAGGTGCCAAGGTCTAATTCAAATGATTATTAATACTAGATCTAAGATAATTATTATACAAGTTGATCGCCAAAGATTTCAAGCTAGTGAGTGGTATGATTCTATCATTCATTTACTAATTAATGGTACTTGTCTTGAAAGACTAACTAGGGAGAAAAATAAATCCCTTGGCTCAAGGTAGCCCATTATCTGATCAAATATGGGGTTTTATATAGAAAAAAACTTTGAAGGGTT